>JARYHS010008074.1:337948830-338040431 GCA_031002005.1 Vandiemenella viatica | reverse complement strand
TTAACGCTAAGGCCTCGCGTTCGGGAGGACGTGGGTTCGAATCCCCATCCGGGCATCCAGATTAGGATTTTCCATGGTTTCCCCAAATCACTACATGCGAATGTCGGGATGCTTCCTTCAAATGCCTACGACTGAATTCCTTCCCGTACCTTGTACCCAGTCCTATCCCTCCTCTAATTGCCTCGATGTCAGCGAGCATAGTTTTTTAAAAGTGTTACAATAATAAATTATAAACGATTAATAATTCAACTTAAATGTTAAATAATAAAAATCAACAGTTAACAATGCGTTAGCTAACAAAATAATTTCGTTTTGAAAATGTGTAGCCTCTGTTAAGTATATTTTTTGAAACTATAATCTCACACGCATTATAGTAAGTTTGTGTTTTTGAATCTAATTCCAATAGCTAAGTAAACAGTCAAATACCGTCAGTATTCACTCATTATTTACATTACACGCCTTACAGTAAATCACACATTTACAAAATTATTTATGTATTAACCAGTCATACAATCACATTAATTGGAATTTGTATGTAAGATTCCTGGGTAAAAATAGTAAATCTCACTGAGTCTTAAAAAAGAGATATTTTGTAAATCAATCAATTCATTTTCAACACATTTCTTAAGAAACAAATGGTATTGATTTTCGTCGTCGAATTTTCTTCTTGAAGAACTGCTTTAATAGACAGCAGCCGTAAACTGCCCTGCTCCACGCGTCGTGCAACTTAACCCAACTAACTGAACATGCAATTGTTTTATAAATCCCTTGCAAACAGAGATTAAACTGCATTAATACAAGCAATTTTTTGATGCAAAAAACATTTAATTCATATCATTGTTTAAGAAATCAGTGTTTTCATTGACTAAAATCTTTTTAGAATTTGAGCATAACAATGTTAGAATTTTACGTGAATTATTTCTCGATCCACAATAACTTTCTTAATAGTTAGATTAGAAAATCGTACTGGGGCAGAAAACGACGAACTGGCGGCAACGTTGCGCCACTGACGCAGATTTTCGGAACATTTTGAGAACTGCGGATGCGCGTAAATTTTTCCGGGAACCGCAAGATTGTCTAATGATGCTGGATCACGCAGGATGCCACTTTGCTGGATTGCAATCCCTAACTGGAACTAATTGTCTTCAAAGCCCGAAATGGGTTTTAACTTTTAAAACTTTTAGCTTATAAGCTGAGTAATTTCTTCTAAAAAAAAAAAACTACTCTTCTGATTTTGTGATGATGTACACTTTTCCTGGTGCCGTATCGTTTCTGTGTTTGAATGTATCAGATGTTTTATTTTGTACAGTCTGCATTTTTTTTACATCACTTAACACTGAATCAGAGGTACAGAAGTCACAGATTTTAACTGTAACCTCGCTCGAGAGTTCGGTGGATGAGCATTCAGGAGGAGGCGATTCGAATCCCGGTTCGGCAATCCAGATTACTATTTTCCATGGATTCTGAAATCCCTTTAAATGATTGCCTGGGTGGTCCCATTCTCTTCCTAGACCCCAATCCTCGCCCATCCCGATGTCAACAATGCGTAAAACGCTAAGTCAAAACGGGAACATTTATTGAGGTAAACCTTAAGTGCTGGATAATTATTAAGACAATGAAAATGAAATGTAATATCAAAATTAAAAAAACTAACTATTTTTAACTATTATCGAAATTCGCCCAACGTAAAAAAATAAGGTGTTGGGTAATCTGTTTACACAATTTTTTTTCTAATTTTGGTTACCAATGGTAGGAATTTCAAAATTTCAAGCAGGATAAGCGGGCTAAATGAATAAATTCACAGTTAAGCGAAGATATAATTGATGTTACGGCGTCATATGTTCTTATAACAGTAAACTATAAATTTATAGAACAATTAAGTATATGTCATACATTGGCTGCATAACATACAACTTCCGGAACAATAATAATTAATGTCATTTTAAATTTCGATTCATTTGGCACCTATTTAACCGTCTGGAATAACTTCTTTTTTTAAGTTACGTTAATTCATTTGTTTCACTGTGTCATATAAATTAACTTTCTTTTAAGTTCGGTTCATGTATTTGTATCACTGTGTTATATATTTCATTTAATTTGATTTAGTTACTATGCAGAAAAAAAAAATCTGGAGGTTTCTAAGTAAAATTATGCAATAATTTCTTAAATATGACGAATGATTGAAAAAATGTTATATTATTTCTTATGAATAAATCAGCATTGCCGTTATTTGTATTACCCAATATATATTTAATTTTAAACGTTTATTAAAACTTTAAATTCTCTTCAAAGAAAATTCCATGAAAAGTAGTTTAGTGAAATAACCAAATAACCCACTTTCTAAAATAACTGTTAACAGCTCTTGAACAAGGTTATCTGAAAGAGCAGCAAAGATCATTAACTACACTAAAATGCTTTGAGTAAGCAGAAAAGTGATTTGGATTGCAGATAAAGAATTAAATAATTCCTTAATTTATAAAAAAAAAGTTTCTCTAAAAAATACGATCTTAGGATTTTTGTTTTCAGCCTTAATCGTAATTTTGTTACTAAACAGACTTACGACCTGTCAAATGATCACACTAGCTCGCATCTCTTACCGCTTAAAAGCACTCTTATGGTAAGCGTTTATCCCTCGACTGTACAAAAATCGTTGGAATTTATACTGTGCAGCTGATGGTTTCCATGAATAAGTATTTGGTGATACATGGTAATCTGCTGTTGAATACATTATTTCGTATTTTATAACTATAGCGTCATGTATTGTTACAGTACATGCCAAACTTAGATGAATTGAAAAAGTTTGGAGCAGGCTATGTTAGCCTCTCCAAACAAGTATCCACCTCTCCTTTACATGATGATTTGGCAACTAAATTTTTTTTTTCATCTGGCTTTACTCCTTGTCATCGTCGAGGTCACCAGAGGCTGGAAAGGACTGGGGACAATGAGCGAGCGTGAATTCAGTCATGGCCTTTCAAGGAACCATCCCGGCAGTCACCTGGGGTTTAGAGGAAACCAGATCTGGATGGTCGGACTGGGATTCGAACCTGCGTTCTCCTGAATGTGAAGACAGAGCGTTACCGCTCATCAGCATTTTCGGTGAGCAACCAAACGATTACCGGCTTAAGAAGTCAAACACTGCTCTCCAACGGTTTCTTTATTTGGAGGAGTGACAGCAACAAGTGTTATAAAGTAAAGCAATCTTGCTGCCGTTGGGATCTTATGAATCAGATGTGATAAGCGATTTAGGGTTGCAGAAAGAAATTGGAAACCAATAAATTTAGGACCGAAAGGGTTTCCTGTCGAGAGGATCCCCTTACGTAATGATGGTTTCTTGCTCGGTGAAATATTCCGCAGGTAAAACAGTCTCACGATCGGATCACCGGGTTTGGAGTAACCACAGAGAAGTTGTCAGCTCTAACAGGAACTCTACAAGTCGATCATGGGGCGTTACAATCCTGAATAAGGCTAGGTAGGTTAGAGAACTCAAGGAGGGAGACGAAACGTTGGAAGTTGTGAGTTTAAGCCCAAGTATGCACGTGATTTCTTGTATGGGGAAATATAGCCTTTTCAGCACACTCGCTAGTGCAGGATTAATGACGAACAAGAAAACGAGTTAGTGACAATGAATGGTATAGTATCAAATTTATTTTAATCAAAAAGGAAATTAAACCTGTGCCAATCTCATACGCAAACTAAGTTTATCAGAATTCATATACAAAATCACAGTTTCTGGTTGGTGGTAGAAATTTACATTAATTCATATATTTTCAATTGCTGTTTGTATATTTTACATCAAACATGAGACTGAACCTAAGTAAGTTCTCCTTTTTTCCCCATTTGCGTGTTAAGTATTAAGGCATAATTTGTGTCTCTGTAAACCTATTTTTTTTAAAAAAATAATCTATTACTAGAACTATGATTTTATTCAATGATTCTTAGCAAAACAGTTAAACAGGAAACGGAAAACACTTTAGTGTCGCAATCATCTCCCACAGAGCCGTACCTAAATATAATATAAAGTAAATGCAATCGAACCCACGCACCAGTGCCAATTTCCCTACACACTGATTTTTACTCTTTCTTGTACCGGCATACTTTTAATATTTACCAATTTTAATTTTAACGTTTTTGGTAAATAATTCATCACTTCCCTTGGTAATTTATTCCAATCCTTAACTTCCTTAAGTACGCAGGAAAATTTTCCCAGACATTTACTCCTGAGATCGAGTGTCAGTTTGCGGTTATGGTCATCTATTCCCTTCGGTCCATCACTCTTAATTCTTCCACCAACATCTTTCCAATATACACCTTCCACATTTCCAGCAAATCATCCCCATCCGTCTATTTTTAAATTAGTCCCATTCCCGCTCCTTTATCTTCTCAGTTATTAATTGTGTTCTGCAGAAATTTTCAGAAACAAATCTGGCAGCCCTTCTTTGCAACCACTGCAACTCCTGTATCTGACACCCAGAATGTGGGTCCAATACTAGATCACCATATTCAAGCAAATGTCTGACCAAAGTTTTGTAACCCAATTTACTAACTTGTCTGGTACGTCCCCCCCATCATCTCTCCTATAAATGAAGGACTTTGAAACCTTTTTGTATCACCTGTCCAATGTGTCCTGCCAAGTTGTGTGTGTTATAAAATGTTATGCCAAGATATTTACATCCACATCTTCAGCAAGGAATTCCTTTCCCAGCCTGTAATTATAATTAACCTTTAGTTTTTTTTATCTATGTATACGCTGACTCTTCTTTGAATTTATCTTCATCCTATGTTGACCTAACCAGCTAGCTAGTCTCTCCAGATCACCAAAATCTTCTGCCGCCTTACTCTTATTGTATATTTGTTTATTTATATGTTTATTTAGCCTTGCAATATTAGGGCTGTCATGCCCTCTCTAACATCATACCCAGTGTTTATAAAACATGATTTACGCTTGATTAACATCATGCAATGCTTAAATTAAGTTAGTAAAATACTGGTTAAACTCTTAATAATATTGATGTTTAACTGGTAAATAAGCGAGTAAGTGGTATACACTAATGCTAATGATGGCTGAAGAAGAAAATGGTACACACTAAATACTAGTAAAGGCTGGAGAGACATGTGAAAAAGTAACAAACTAATGCATGAAACTGTAAGACATGCTCTAACAGTTCAGATGACAGATGGACCGTATACGTGAGTTCATAACGAGTTATAGTTTTCTTACGTGTGCTGAACTTAAATTTTGTAGAACAAAGTTGCAATTACCGAGATGAGGGAGAATAAGGTCCTGCGCCTGTTTTTTTTTTTTTGATGGACGGGCAAAATCTTAGTACATTTATATAGTGCGTGATGAGAAAGCTTTGCGACATACTGAGGCAGTTTACTCAGACTAGTTTAAATTACTGTTCACCAAGACTCCCAGATCTTTAACCACATCACTATAATTTAATTCACTTTTCCAGCTACTCGAACAGTTGTTACCTTATTTACCACGATTTTATGGCTCACTCTGTCAAATATCTCTGAAAGTTCTAGTGTTACACCACAAGTTTACTTTTACTTGCCCATTTCATCTGAAATATCTTGTATAAAGCTCACTAACTGAGATTCACATGAATAACTTTGTCTATCCTCTGAAAGCCAGTTTCTTTCTTCACAGATATTTCTGAAGTGTTTGTATATAAATCTTTCAATTAATTTACCTACCACTGATTTCAAAGTAATTAGCCTGTAATTTTCGACCTGCTTGTCACCCTTCCTTTATGCACCGGAACTACTGTAGCACTTTTCAGTTCTCTGGTAAGCAGCAAGTATCCAGACTGAATCTAATAGCGATACAAGATAGTATCTTGGGATCTTTAAGACATCATAGTAATATTATTTACACCAGTCACTTTATACTTTTTTAGCTTTCCGAGGCCCCTTATGATAAATTTAAGATTTTTTAGTCTGCTCATTTCTGATTGTGCCAACAAGCTCGTTCTATGATTTGCACCCTCCCATTTCTGAGGCATAGTCCCTAATGGTGGCATCGAGCTAGTTACTTAAATCTCTGCCATTTTTAAATCCTCACTAACTTCTTCTCCATCCTTTTTATAACTGTCGGAGTACTTCCCTGCTCTCAGTTTTCTAACACAGTCATAGAAATTTTTAGTTGTTTCATTCAGCTTTCCTTCTGCACCAGTAATGTTCTTCATAAACCTATCTTAGCTTTCTTCGTTGCTGATATTAATCGCCAGTTTATTTTTCGAAGTGTTCCCTGCTGCCTTGCAGGCCAATCCAAGACATTTGCACCAGCCGCAATGTGTGAGCTATTCCGGGAGTGTGTTACTGCATTCCTGGGCACGGCGCTTGGCTTCCCCGCCCGTCAAACAGACGGCCTGCCGCTCCTTAACTTGGCAAAGGAGAAACCATGACCTACCGCAACAACTTGACCTAGCACACTCCTTCGGCTGCTGCGTATTCGGCGCGGAGGTGATGACAACTGAAATGCGTACTGTGGAGGCCATAGTTAATCCCCCTGGGTCACTAGCACATACAAGTTCCAATGGCACAGCAATAATATAACTACGATTATACCACTATTTGCTGTCATTTCAAAACTTGTGTTGCCTTAAAATCTGATGTTATAATCTAACTATTAGAGTATTCAAAATGAAAGGCAAGGGCTACCCGCACGATTTCTAAAACAGCTTGTGAATAGAAAAAGTAGGCTGCTATAAGGTCCATTAGTGAAGTCCAATAATAGTATCAAGATGCACCAAAACTGAGGCAAGCAAACAGTTAATGGTTTTTTCAGCAGAAGCAAACGAAAGAAATAAGCAATTAATTTTACTAAATGAAACTCGAAATTTTTATTGCAGGAATCCCCAGGTTTTAATTGTTTAAGTTATAAATAAGAACAACAAACATTTAAATTCTGCCTTGCGTAGTAATCATATATATAAAACACTTCTATTGCCGCACTTTACCAAACTCCGAGGCAATATGTTTACTTACACGTCTATAAACTGCCTCACACTATGGAAAGATACGACCCACTGATCATCACAATATACGGCAGAAAAACTCGCAATGGGTCAATTTTCTACATGGATCAAAAGTGATCAATCCTTTATGACACTTGTAATATAAATTATGACAGTACAGACGTTCCGCATACTTTTTTAGCTTATCTACTCCGCCTAGCTCCACCTTCGACTATAGTGGGAATATTCAGAGCTGAAGTTATCAGTTTGTTCAGCACGGTTCGCATTCAGACTACTTCCCAGCAACTGGTGAACCAGTCTGTTATGTAATACGGAATCAAGAAACTAAATGCTTTTCTTGGCACTATTTCAATATGTTCGATATTGGTTCACTGACAAGGATTCCATATTTATTTATTTTTTCTATCTTCAATACGTTCCTTAAAATTCATTCTGCGGATGAGTGTTTCTGGGGAGTACATGCACGGACGGTACTACTGTTTTGGATAATATTAATGTTCACACTCAAGTTCGAGTTCATTAATGCCACTGTAATCTTCGTTAGCAAAGACTAATAAGAGATTATTTAATATTTTCACAGTTCCTCATAATTTTGTTATGCTATCTTCCGACAGTAGCGATTTTTCTGCGTAGGCAAATGTCTTCGCGACAGAGGGTCAAGGCGTTATTAGTCATTTATATTTTCAGCGTTAATCGTTTCTTTCTCATTTGGCTCGATAAAATGATACCGTAAGTTTGAGTTCCATGCTATTCCTTTACACACGATTTATTTAGTTCAAAGAAGCAGCAAAACAAGTTAGAAAAAAAGAGTGTGAACATAAAATTTTCCCTGATTACTTGATAACCTAATCATATCAATTAGCCACTCGCAACAATGCTTCAACAACTGTAAAATTAAGTAAAACCGTAAATTAGTTCCCTGCTAACAATGCCTTTAGATACGTTACGCATGGATAAGAGAAATCCAACTAAACAAACTCACAGAAAATATAACCTTAACGGGAAACTTAAAGAAGATGATTTAAACAATAAATACAGCAGTTTTTACATCATACAATATTTTCATTGAATTCTATCAAAGAAATTTAGCAGAAATGTTTTAAGAAGATAATTTTTAGAAACAACGATTAAAAAGGCCATCTGCTGAAAAGTTGTATCTATCCAAAACAAAAAAAAAGTGAGTTTTTGTTCCTGCTTGCTTAAGATTACAAAGTGTCCAAACAATCCCAGTAGCTATCCGTCTCTGAAAGAAGAAATCGTGCTGTGAAACGAACGCAACGGGGACTAACGCTCCGGGAACACTGTTAATCATAATGATAATGTCTAAGTATAACATTGATAGAAAGCGAGTATTTATGCCTGAAAAACCTTCAGTTGATAATAAATGCTTTATATATATATATTCCACCTTATTAACTACTACGGCAAGTTACAACAAATATGTATGACGTTAATTGGTGTAAAAATTTTACAATTAATTAAAAGGGTTTATATATATTTCACTATTTCCGTCACTAAAAGACTAAGTATGCAATTACTTTTTTCCCTTAAAAAAAAAATAAGGATAGAAGGCTCAGCAACTGCGAGGACATCTGAGTGTGGGTTAGACCAATGACGGAACGAAATCGGCGTTTGCCGCAAAGAAGGGCCTATTAGGGTGCTCGATAGTAGTAAAAGCATGCAAACACGAAGTTCGGATGGTCGGACCGGGAATAATGGATAATTATACGACAAATTGATGTATGAATAAATTTGGTATCCCTTTTTAACAGAATTTTGTATTTGCAAATAAAAATAACCTTGTAATGTACAGTCAGGTCGCCCAAATCCACAAATACTATGTCTATTATTGTTATGCAAGGATTATTTCATTCAAAATGTCTGCACAAAATATAAATTATAGTTCAGGAAAATGTCAGTTGGCAAAGGAACTTAGAAATATCCTTGTTCAGTATATCTTGCTAAACAACGTTAGGTTGCCATGACTGATTTAAACAACTTCTGAATCTCCGAATCATTAATTCCGATGACTAATCAGCTTTTCTTAGTATCGCATAGTGGTAAAATATATCATGTTTGTTGTTTTAATCTATACGCACAATTTATTCCTTGAGCTCAAAATTTGATACATGGCATTTGTGACGTAGCACGCAAGGAGGATTAGTGATATCAGATTTCTTTTCACCATTGAATTTACTGCCTGATTTTGTTGCTTGTCGACAGTACAGTTTTCTTTAATGTCGGAAGGACGGTGGTTCGAATCCCCGTCCGGGCATCCAGATTTGGGTTTTCCATGGTTTACCAAAATCAGTTCAGGTAAATGCCAGGATGCTTCCTTCAAAAGGCCATGGCCGAATTCCTTCCCATTCCTTGCCCCCCCCATCCTTTCCCGTCGCTAAATATCTCACGGTTAAGAGACGTTAAGCAGTTAAAAAAAACTTTAATGACTAATTGATCACTTATTGTTAGTATTTTTTTACTTACTTTTGATCTCGAGTGTCATTGAACGAGAAGCAAGAGTCCAATCGTATGGTGCTTTCCGGATTTTGAGGATATCAGGAAGAACAATTAGAACGGAATGAAGACATGTAAGCCAGGAAACGCTGCAGGCTTTTACAACTGTGGATTGTATCATTGTTTGTAGCATGAGTGTTAATCACTCTGGCCTCGCATTCGGGAGGACGACGGTTCGAATCCCCGCCCTGGCATCCAGATTTGGGTTTTCCATGGTTTCCCAAATTACTCAATGTCTTTTTTTAATTTTTTTATCTGCTTAACGTCTCTCTAACAGCGAGGTCTTTAGAGACGGGAAAGGATGGGGGGCAAGGAATGGGAAGGGATTCGGCCATGGCCTTTTGAAGGAAGCATCCCGACATTTGCCTGGAGTGATTTGGGAAACCATGGAAAACCCAAATCTGGATGCCCGGACGGGGATTCGAACCGCCGTCCTCCCGAATGCGAGGCCAGAACGCTAGCCGTTACACCACCACCCTCAGTGCCTCAATGTCAACAAAGCGTTTTTTTTTTTTAACTTTACAGCAGCTGGCCTTTAGGAAAAGGGTGTGCAAGGAAAGAATAGGAAGAAAAGAATTCTGCTTCTAGGTAGTTGCCACGGGAGAGGTGAAGGTCCTCTTTTGCAGGATCAGCTGGGAACAGGCTACCAGGTTACAAGTTTTTCAAACCTAGTGCATCTTTAGGGCAGGTAAGAAAGGATATAGGTTTACTTTGTAGGGATTTCACTGAGGATGATAGAGTAGTGATAGTGGGAGGTGCAGGGAACAGTATTGATAGAAATGCTGATTATAGTATAGTAAGTGACTTGAAGAGAGTGTTGAAGGAGACACAGCATACTAGGGTGGAGCTCACGCAGGTCCTAAGCCGCCACGATCAGTCACAGTTGAACCACGCTGTGAGGCGGGTAAATGTGGAAACGAAGGTGCTGCTTGGGAACGGCACTAGTTCTGTCGTGGGGGCTGTGCCTGTGGAAACCATTGGTAGGTGGGATTTGACTAGGCGTGGCATACACCTAAATAGGAGGGGCATGGAAATGCATTCTAAATTGTTAGTTATGGCTGTAAGGGAGCCCATTTCTGGTGATGACGGGGTCAGAACTGTGCTTTTTTTTAGGTTAGGGGCTGCTGGTGAAGTCATAAAAATAGGTAATCTAAGGGATACAGAATGTAGATCAATAATTAGAAAAATCACTAATACTAAGAAAATAGATGAAGCTTTTGAAACAATAAAAGAGAGGGATCAGATCTGGGAATGCGGATGTTAGTGCTGAAAATGTCAGCCCGTGATAAGAGTGTAAACTGTAGAAGTATAATGAACAAATTAATGCAGTTTGCAAACCTAATAGAGATACACGAACCTCAAGTAGTTATAGGGGTAGAGTCCTGGTTAAAAGAAGAAGTTCTAGACAATGAAGTTTTCCTCGATGGTTACAGAGGGTACCGCAGAGATAGAGGTGCTCCTGGGGAGACTACTGGCTACCAAAGGCTACTGCAGTCCACTGGTGTTCAGAGATCATGACCATGAATTACTTGGGGTAGACTTCTGGTGCAATAAAAATGAAAAAGTCAGTGTGTTGGCTGCATAGCCTAGTGCAAGAATAAATGATAAAGATGATGCTCTTGCGGAGAAACTAAATTCATATTAATAGCTCAGAAGTAAGCATAGGATGGTCATTATTGGCGGGGATTTAAACTTACCAGGTGTCAACTGGAGAGGAAATAAGATTAATAACACAGGGGAATAGAGATTTGTAAATACCTTAAAAGGAGAAGGAAGATTTACACAAGTGGTTGAGTAGAACACAAGGGAACCAAACATGTTCGATTCTTCCTAATAAAGCTTGATAATAACCTTAACGGGTGCCATGTAACTGAAGGAATATGTGATTACAATACAGATCTGATGTATATAAGGAGATTCAGTAAACCAGTGACCAGAATTGAAGGGGGTAATAGATATAATTATATAAAAAACCATTAACTGAAAAGATATTTCAGCGATAGTTTCAGTAAATGGAAGAATGGCACAAGTACAGTGGAGTCGAAGTGGAAAGTGTTCAAGGAGATAGTAAAAAAGCGTGAAGAAATATTTATTCCAAAACAGAAAACAAAGAGAAATACAGAACGTACATTCTATTACAGGGTGGTGAGGAGGTTGAGGAGGTTAAGGAGGTTGGTGAAACAATAATATAACAGAGTTAAGAGACAGCAAGCCAGTATGGAATTCTCGAAACAACGAGGAATCAATAATGCCAAAGAACCTGGTAAGGATGAGACTATGAAGAGAATCATTGGTGCAGGGGGAGCAATTACTGATGCATCTAGAATGTTTTATGACGATTTCAGAAAGGGGAAGAGAGGGTGTTGAGACAATTGTAGATAATGACGGAAAGAAGCAACTGAGAATTCAGGACTGGTAGGGAGTATATTAGAAAACGAAGTCATGCGCAAAGTTGGAACTAAGCAGACCAGAAAATCTGAATTTCATTATGAAGATACCATGAAGGAATTAAGGAATCAAAAAAGCGTAAAGGGACCGGTGTGGATAATATTACTACGGATGTCTTAATGATAGCAGGATGTGACATTGTACCTTATCTTGAAACATTATTTAAATGGACACTGAATTACCAGATGACTGGAAAAGTGCGATAGTTGTACCGGTCCATAAAGGAGGGGTGACAAATAAGGTCGAAAACTACAGGCCAATCAGCTTGACACAAGTGGTAGGTAAATTAATGGAGAGATTAGTATCCAACCATATCAGATGTGTCTTTGAGGAACATAAGTGGTTTTCAAGTAGGCAACGTGTCTTCAGGCAAGGATATTCATGCGAATCTCAGTCTGATGAAATGGACAGGGAGGTCAAAATGATAGTGTGGCACTATGTTTTTCAAAGGCATTTGACAGAGTGAACCATAAAATGCTAAATAAGGTAAAAACTATTAGAGTTGATAGGAAGGTAACTTGCGGGGTACAAGAAATCTTAAAAGTACAATGCAAAAAGTTAAGGGCAGGAAATGCAGTATCGAAAGAAGTAGGAGCGAACGTGGGAGTTCCACAGGTAGCGTATTGGAACTATTGCTATTCGTTATGCTAATGAATGATTGTATTAATGGTTTACTCTCAGAAGTTAGATTGTTTGCAGATGATATAATGTTATATAATTGGATGAAACGATCGAAGGGTATAAACAGCTGTAGAATGTTCTAGATAGGGTATCTAGTTGGGTGAGCCAACATGGGATGAAGATAAATTCAAAGAAGAAACAGATAAAAACTAGAGGTCGATTATGATTATATAGTGGGGAAGGAATTGCTTATTGAAGATTTGGCATAACATTTGATAATAAACTTAACTGGAGCGGACAAATTGGATAAGTAGTAGGAAAAGGGTACAAAATCCTTTACCTGTTGGAAAGAGTGATGAGGGGATGTACCAGAGAAGAAAGGGAACTTGGTTACAAAACGTTGGTCAGAAGTAAATGAATTCCGTTACAAAACTTTTGCCAGACCACTGCTTGAATACGGTGGAGTAGTTTGGGACCCACAATTTGGGTATAAAATACAGGTGTTGGAGGGGGTGTAGAGAAATTACCTCAGAACATAATCAGTAACTAATATTGAAAATGAGCTGGAGTGGGATTCATTGGAAGATAGAAGGTGGATGAAGAGAGTCATGGGTGTGTACAAAGTTTATATTGATGATGAGGCATGGAAAGATATTGGTGGGAGAATTAAGAGAGGTGTGTTGAAGTGTAAAGATGACCATGACCACAAGCTGGAACTTGATTTCTGGTATAAGAGTGTGGTGAAAAAAAAAAAAAATTGTGGGGAAGCGTATAAGGAACTTGAATAAATTACCAATAGAAATGATAAATAATTTAACAAAATCACTGAAAGAATTTAAAGTTAAATTGAGTATAGGGCAAACGTCGATAGGAAGAGGAAAGAAGAAAGACGTTCGTGTAGGGAGATTGCTGCATCGCAATTGTATCAATTATTATTATTTTTATATTTTTGGCATTTCTTGTTTCAGACGCTACGTTTGATGATCCTTTGAATCATGGTCGGCTTCTATTTTGTCAAAGATTGTCGATGGAGAAAATGACAATGGAGAAAGCTTGCAATTAATTACAAGTGATATATTATGGCGGGAAGACACTGATTAATGAGTTACTAATTTTCACTTATGCAATAAAGCTAATATGGAAGCAGAACCGCCACTCAACCAGGTTCTCTAGCTAGAACTGTTCTCACTATGTCGGACTACCCCCTTCTGTTTGGTCGCAATCTCTGTCAATTCTTTGGATATTTCTGCATGTTAATAGGTCTCACTATAAAAAAACCTTTAACTCTGTTAAGAGTTTACCAAACAAATAAAGTTTTTATAGATTACAGATGAACTAATGTTTCTTTGTATATAATAAAAATCTTTTATTTTTTGACGACCAGCAATTTTTAGCACAAATGCTACAGGCACTATACATAATGCACTTTTTGCCAAAAAGTTTAATTTGGAAAACTCACATCTCACATGAATAACTGAAGTTGTAGTGCCTAAACGAAACGACATGATCGGAACAAAAAATGTTATAAATGACAACACTAGCCAACTGTTTTACATATTTTCTACACCATATTACTTACAATACATCAAAAAGTTCCTGTTTTAAACTAGACAGATTTGTAACTGCGCGCTTTGAAACATGAGTTAACGCAGCTTAATTGCTGTTAGTATTTTACGGACGTGAAAACTAGACATAAATAACCCATTCAAAACATACAGAAGAAAATGTTCTCCGTTCAGCCACAGAAATATCGGTGAGCTAAATGTCTGGAGCATTATTGAGATAACTCAGACTGCAGGAGGAATCAACTTGAACAACAGCAATCCATACCTGAATCGCCGATAGCTAAATCATCATGAGAGTCAGGTCACTGTTTCAAGTCTGGTCTAGGATTGATTGTTTTCAATTAATTACTGTGCTCGTATTGTGTTTTCAATATTATACGGATCAGTAACACGTAAGATATAATGATAAATACTCCATTAATAACATAAATATAAACTGTGCCTGATTAGATGGCCGAAAAGGATAAATACCAATTTAAAAGAAACCAAAAAAGAAAAGAAACCCCAGCCAACAGAATTGATCAGACCGGGTGACCATCAAAAATATGGCATAAACAATATTAATGACCTAATTGTCTAAGGCTCGATGATGATGTTATGCTGGTTTGATCTTCAGTTTACCCGCACAGTCGTGGCAAATTGTTTCAAAAATTTCAACTGTCTTAGCACAAATGTGTAAATAACATTCACGAAACAGGTAAGAAATTAATGGATGGAAACTATGGTTTGCTGCTATTGTTGATGGCTGCTTATGGCTAGGGTGCTGCGATCTCAATTTTTCCGAAGTAAATGATTCAACTCATATCAAATTTCGGTTCCTATTCGTACTGTCACGCTTGTACAATGGTGAAGTTTACGGACAATATTTATGCTGTGTGTGTGGTTTTTTTTTATGTAAAGTAGACTTTGATTACAACTTTAAGCAGTGGTTTATTTTACAATTGTACATTAGTTATTAATTCTGTCAAAGCATATGCCAAATGCTTCTGGAACGAAATAAGAATTATCAGAAATCAAGAAGCTACTGAATTGTTTTAACTTTTATTACCGTTATTTTGTTTGCAAAGTTTTTGATAATTTTGAAGCCAAATTGAAACGTAGTTTGTAGGAAGTTGTATAGACTTGGGTTTATGAGATGGGAAGTGTGATGGAAACATCACGGTTCGTAGCAATCAGCGATTCCTGTATTGGCAGACGGTTATTTATTTTTCTGCTGTGACTTAAGTGGCAAGTAACAGCTGGTGAACTTCTTTCAAGTTCAAGGTTATTGTGTCACCTTTAGAGCTGAAAAAACTGAGTGCCTAGCATTTTTGGACAGATGATATTCCCTGCTGGTTTATGAGATTTCCAGTGCCTAGCAGCTATGGTAGATATGTTTTGAGAAATATTAATAATTTATAATAATTATACAATGGTTAGAAAAACCGGGCTTTGTGGTGCCCAATGTTGTTTTCTCCAAATCTGATGAAGCGTCTTCACGGATTTTAGAATATAAAAGGCAAGATTTTTACATTTGATTTGACATGTACGATCTAAACCATTTAACTGCACTTCTTTTTTCCATGTTATCCCATTTTTTTAGCCATAATTCATTATTAACACAATATAGTGCTGATGATAGTGAAAAATAAGTTTCAACTTGTATCATTTTTTTATTCGTATCCAGAATTTTCTAATCCAATAATTTGTCAGTAACCTCTTTTTTCATAGAACTGCGGTATGCTACAAACTCTGATACTTAAGTTATCCTTTGTCTAGATCATGCTTGTGAAGTTGTCTATCACCAGTATTGGCTTAAATGGTGACATTAATCTTAAAGCAGTTGTCCTTGCAGTAATTCCTCAATTCGCTTGAATATTCTTATTTGACTCTTTTCACCAGAGAATGATAAGGTATACCAAGCATATTCGCAATAAGACGCAGTGAACCCGTAAGTCCAATCACGGTGTTCCTGCCAATTAAAAAGTGAATGAAAGCTTTTTCTTGAATAGACATCAGCCTGTAGTAAATGGGATAATTATTTTTTAAACATAGAATGCAATGCGTTTAGCAACCTTTTTAAACCCCAGGACCAGTAAATTTACAAAAATAATACTGCGGACCACTAACTTATGTGGTCCTAATTTTTTTCCTATATGCATCTTAATGCCATCTGGGACAAATTGTATTGTAGCATTATAATATAATAAATCTAAGAGAATAATTTGAATTGCTAGGGAAATACGTTTATGAAAATGGAAGTAAATTAGTAAAAGTGAATAACGTAATGATCATTCTTTTAATATTTAATAACCATATGATTACGTTATTGTAAGCTGGATGCTGCACTATACGACCTACCTATGTTCACAAAATAAAAGAAACGGGACCAGACAACTTCTATTGTTGTTTACTTCAACGATCTTATGTTACCAAACCTACAACGTTCCGCGGTTCTTCAAACCTACAACAAAACTCTCTGAAAATTGTCATTAGCATAATCCTTAAACGAAAGCCGTTCTGTTTAATCCCAGATGAAAATGTATTTAGTGAATAGGCTATTATACGAATAACGCTGTCCTATCCTGATATCACGGAAATGCCATATTTTTACCTGGCCATTGAAATATTCATGGCTTTTAAACAGCTGTGCTCATGTCTCATATTCCTTTATAGCCCTATACAATACGAGTACAGTGTCTAAATGTTTAATATTCCGCCTGCGGACCACCTGTACAGTCTTCGCGGACCACTATTGGCCCTCGGACCACAGGCGAAAAAACAATTTTCTAGGTCATAAATTTTCCGAAAGTTCAGTGATCATCACTTTCATAAAAATCTGCAAGTTTCTTTCGATGTTCTTCAAATGTAATTGTAATTATATCACATTACAGTGGTGACAATAATCTATAGTCTAGGAAGAGACCTTCTTAGTCTTTAGGGTGATTTGATTCGTGCGCGCAATCAAGTGACACAGATCTATGATTCAGGGTACCATCATTGGTAGTGGTGTGTGTGGGAGGATTTTAGGATCAGAAAACTATGGAAATAGATTCCTCTTAATGGCATTGCTTAAGTGTACAGAGTGCATTTTCCTACCTGCTGTAAATTCGTAATGGCTTACTCTCAGTTGGATGTCTTTACTTACGATTCTCGAAGGTTACTACGGAAAAAATATGACTAAACTGTCATTAGAATGAATTTCGCCCCACTTTCACAATGTTTACGTCAACCTTACAGTCTTTCTCGACCAAAATCTTGATTCCCGGACGGGGATTCGAACCCGCGTCCTCTCGAATGCGAGGCCAGAACGTTAACCGCTCACCCACCACTCTCGGTGTTGGCCGATGGAGTGGTTTGCGGAAAGATTATTTGTTCAGTTCCCGTGTGGCGATATTTTTGGAAAATGCTGCATAATTCTGTCGGCTTTTTTATAGTGGAATTTAATAGCAGATTTTATATTTTCATTCAAAGTTGAAAGAATATTTTTGCGATATTAATATCTGCGTATTTTTTTCAGTTATCTTAGTGATTACATTAGCCAAGAGATAACCGCGCATACCCTTTAAAGCAACCTCACGTACCCCTGGATGTACGCGTACCACTAATTGGGATCCATTGTTCTAGGGGAAGGTCGAAGAGAATATATTGCGTTAGACCAAGCTTATAATCCAAGCGGTTAAGCTAGTAGAATATGCATCATGAAAGTTGAACGCCGGCCTCCTGTTCAGAACCGTCTGCTTTATCCGTAAAATGCCTAAATCATTACACAAAATGTGTCGGATATATCATGAATATGAAAAAAGGATCGTAGTATGATATAGGACTAGTATTCTTCAGATAATCTTGGGGCTATAATTGCGATATGAATTTTGAATGTTATCTATCTATACTGTATGTTCTTTTGGGCTAATTCGGACCACGTTAAGCCTTTGTTTGGTTTGAATTTTTCTGGAACCTATAGTTCAACGTGGAATCCAAACTACGAAACTTCCGGGTGTAGCTCATATGATCAAACAGAACACTCAAAACTCCTGTGCCTATCGGGATTTGAACCCGGGACCAAACATTTTGAATGCAAGCACCTTAACCAGTGAGTTACCAGACCACTCAACGTATCAATACTATTACAAATCTCTAAGCAAGCTACGTCTGTCGCAAGGTTTGAAACGTTATCATGCAGAAGCTACCGCAGCAATTTGGGCAGGAGTTTTTTTCCAAATTTTTAGAGTTAATGGTCAAACTTAAAAATTGCGGAAACAGCTTATGACTTATGTCTATCGAGGAGCACTCATTCCAAGAAACACGGACAAAAGATCACTCTTTTCATGCTGTTTATTTTTCTTACTTTGGTTATTTAGTTCTTCATTTTTTACATTAAAATAAACTAAATACGTGAATCAAACGTAATGAGATTCTTAAAACAAATAGTTCGTTAGGAATTATTATTACCTATCCAAATTTTACCCAAAAACCTTCTACTTCGTAGCCAGTATTATCATCGTTACTCATTAACTTTCACGGGAAAATGATATCTTGCCCCTAAGTAATGCGTTTTCAGTTTTGCAGGAGGTTGAAGATCTTAGTGCGAATGGCCCAGAAGCACAGCAGGGAAGATTTACTCGCAGACACCGAGTGATGCCAGGGAAAGGTTTACTTATCATTGGAAGCTCCAACGTCCGACGTCTAGAGAAACCCCTACGAGACCTAGCTGAGAAGAATGGTGCAGACCCTCGTACTAACGTTCATTCTGTTTGTCTTTCAGGAGCAACCGTGCCACGAGTCATGGAGGCTATACCAAAAGCGATAGAGAATCAAACTGCCGTCAGTTAAGGGTAGCTGCGCACGTCGGTACTAAAGACTCGTGTCATGTTTCTGTTTCAGATATAGTGAAATCTATGGATAAGTTGGGCCACAAGGTGTATGAATCAGCGCGTGAGAATTCGGTAAAGTTGCAGTTTTCCATCTGTAGTGTCGTGCCACGCATCGATTGTGGGAAGCCATATGGTGGAAGATTTATAATTTGAATTGTAGTCTACAGGAGCTGTGTCGCAGAAACAACTGGGGCTTCGTCGATCTTCAACCGATGGTAGCTGCCAGCTTGGACGCATTTGACAGGTCGGGCGTCCACTACACACCGAGAATGGCGATCAAGGTGGCTGCTAAAATATGGAAACCGTCTTGACGTGAATTATTTTTTTAGGAACACCGTGAGGCCCGAGGATCCCTCAGTTCAACGAAGAAGACGCGTCGTTAATCTAGATCTTGGTTCTGGAAGTGACGGCGTGAATAAATCGAAATTTACAGCTCCAAATACTTCACCAGTTTCCTTTCGGAGTGCAAATAGTAAAATGCGAATTTAGACTCTACAGATATAGATATTAACCGCTAAGGATAATGGTCCTTAATTGTCGGAGTATTAGAGGGAAAGTAGCCGATTTTCCACGCTGTAGTTGCGACTAACGATGTTGATATAATACTAGGAACAGAGAGCTGGTTGACGCCAGAGGTAGAATCTAGCGAAGTATTTGCTCCTCAATTCAATATTTTCGGAAAGACAGAACTACCTCAATGGGCGGAGGTGTGTTCGTGGCCGTAAATAAAACCATCAATTGCTCCGTAGTAAAAGAAACGGAAAATTGTTGCGAGTTAATATGGGTGAAGGTAAAAATTGGCAGAAGTTTAAAGTTCATAGTAGGATCATTTTACCGAGCTCCGGACTCTGGATTAGATAACGCGGAATATTTTAGACAGTCACTTAATAGTATTTCTCAAAAATTTTAGGGACATACATTGATCCTGGGAGGTGATTTTAATATACCCTCTGTTAACTGGGACACATTTACGTTCAGGTCAGTCTGAAGAGATAGGTTAATAACCGAAACGTTCCTGGAATCATTCGCCGAAAATTCTCTTGAACAGATGATCGAAGAGCCAACGCGGAGCGTCAAAGATTCCTCGTCCATTTTGAATCTTTTTCTTATTAACAATCCGGATATTGTAGATAAAGTTTGTATAGAAGACGGTATAAGTGATCACAAGGCGATTGTGGTAACTTTAAAATCTAGGCTGAATTTGAAGTATGATAAAGACAAACTCGTATATTGTTTCGATAAGGCAAATGACGCGTTTATGTCGATCATTTGGCGAAAAATTTTGAAACGTACACGCTTAATACAAATGTTGAGGAACTTTGGTTTAATTTAAAAGAAATAATATGGACCGGCTTAAATCAATTTGTTCCAAGAAGTTTATTAAGGTTAGTGAGAACTTCCCGTGGTTCAATAGGGAAGTGAAAACGTTTTGCTCAGGAGGCAAAGGCGTTTACATGCCACGGTAAAGAAATCGGGGGACTCCTCTGATCGCGCTAAATTAGTCCACTTGCGAGCGGACGTGCGTATGGCAATGCGTGATGCGTTTAAAGAATTCCAAGCCAGAAATTTATCCGAAGATCTGATTACTAATCCAAAAAAGTTCTGGTCATATGTCAAATTAATAAGAGGCTCTCGTAAGGTCATGCCGTCGTTGATTAATGAAAATGGGGAATTATCAGAAACTAGCGTCGAGAAAGCAGAAATTTTGAATAATGTATTTAAAAAAGCTTTCACGTCAGAAAACTCGGAGGAGATTCCGATATTTAACAATCGAACCGACAAAATTATGAATGATCTCGTTCTCGATCTCGAGGGAGTAACTAAACTGCTTATGAATGTAAATCCCAATAAGGCTCCCGGACCAGACGGTATTCCTACAAGATTCTACTCTAGGTACGCAATGGAAATTGCGCCGTATTTGATGAAATTATATACCGCCTCCTTGGATCAAGGAAAAATACCAGCCGAATGGAAGACCGCCATCGTAAGTCCAGTGTTCAAAAGTGGGAATGTTAATGATCCTCAAAATTATAGGCCGATCTCGTTAACCTCAATATTTGCAGGATTTTAGAACACATCATCTATTCAAATGTCATGCGGTTTTTGGATGAAGGTGAGCTTTTGAACCCAAATCAACATGGATTCAGAAAAGGCCGATGCTGCGAAACACAACTTGCCCTCTTAATTCACGACTTGAGCCGTATTATAGATGAGCAATCCCAGGTTAATTTAGTTTTATTAGACTTCAAAAAACTTTCGACACTGTGCCTCACATTGGGTTACTTAGGAAACTTCGCGGTTACGGTATATCTAGACACATATGCGATTGGATTGCAGATGTTTTGAAGGACAGAACACAGTGTGTAGTTCTCGACGGTGAGCGTTCATCACTTGCCGAAGTGATGTCTGGGGTTCCCCAGGGAAGCGTGATAGGGCCTCTGTTGTTTCTCTTATACATTAATGATTTGTGCGAAATCATCAGGGGAATGAAAAGATTATTTGCCGATGATGCTATTATTTATTGTGAAATCACAACCCAGGACTACTACGCTTTGTTACAAGACGATATTATGAAAATAATTGCGTGGTGTAAAGATTAGCAGTTGGAGTTAAACGCTAAAAAGTGCCAAGTCATGTGTGTAAGTAAAAAGGTGACACATTTAGCTTTGAATATACAATTAATGGCACTGTCCTTAGAACGGTAGATTCCGCTAAATACCTAGGGGTAACAATTCGTAATAATTTGTCGTGGAATGAGCATATCGAGAATGTAATTGGGAAAGCAAATCGTATGCTTCGATTTCTAGGTCGTAATTTAAAGCAATGCACTCCGGCAGTTAAATCGATTGCGTACAAGTCACTAGTGAGGCCTCACTTGGAATATTGTTGCTCTGTATGGGGTCCCCATCAAAAGGGATTAATGGAGGCATTAGAGATGGTTCAAAGAAGAGCCGCCCGAGTCGTGACAGGTATATATAGTTGGAGGGAAAGCGTAAGTGCCATGTTGAAGGAGTTAGGTTGGGAAGACCTGGAGCACCGAAGGCGTTGCTCTCGACGGAAGCTAATTGAAAAATTCTCGACTGACGTATTTCGGAATGACAGCAATTAAATATTGCTACCAGCAACATTCATATCTCGGAATGACCGTGAAAATAAGATAAGAGAAATCAGGGCCAGAACCGATACATTTCTCTATTCATTTTTTCCACGAGCGATTAGGGAGTGGAATAGAAAGGATTACCGTGCGAGTAAACACAAAATCGGACAGGAGTAGCTTCCGATAAAGCACTCCGGCCATCCTGATCTGGGTTTTCCATGGTTTCCCTAGATCACTCCAGGCGAATGCTGGGATGGTTCCATACAATAGCCCATGGGCGCCACTTGCCATATTCCGTATATCCCTTCCAAACCATTACCTTTCCTGATAGGTGCAATGCACCCTCCGCCAAACACTTTTGGTGAATCGCGGAGTAGTAGTAATAGAATAGTAATAATAGATATATAATACACTGGTTTTTATTAGATTAAAGCAAGATTGTTATGATGTACATACGGCTGAAATAATGACATCGAGTTAGCGTAAGAAAAGGAAATTAAAAATAATTCTTAACGAACTTATGTGATATCGCTTAAGATTAGTCTTAATTCACGCAAATTTATATTTTAAAGTAGAAATAATAGAACGAATTAACATGTCCAATTGTCCAAACAATTGTAAATAATTTTATTGATATAAAATAATCATCTCTTCATATTTATATGGACAATTTGGCAGCGTACCTAGAATTAATTGTCCATTTGGTCTGAAATTCCATGGTCAATAATATTTTACAAAATGTGCATAAAAAAGTAACAAAAATAAGTACTAATGAAGTAACTTGCTTGAAATGGGAGCAGCTGCATAGAAGTTATCAAGAAAGTAAAACATCTTATTACCTATCGCAAAGGAATATATCCAAGACCGAAAATGCTCATTGAAATAAAAAAGAGAAAGAAATAAGAAACAGGACCCCAGCACGTTCAGATTTCTTTCAAACGGCCACAACACGTTAAAGTTGCCATGAAGCCATAATGCGTTATGGCTAACTCAAAAAAGCCAAATCGCGAAATTCGTGTCTGGTCTAGGCAGCATTTTCCACAAACGACAATTCATATTTTTAATTTTTGATACTTGTAACGCGACGGGTAAGAATAATCATATGTACTAAATGCACCCTGGACCGATTCGTCGCGAACACAAAGAGTTAGATACTGATAAGCTACAACGTGTTGTGCCCGTTATTAAGAAACTAGAACGCGTTGTTGTCGTTTTTTCTCTCATGAACGTTTTCGGTCTTTGATCGTAACATCTTCATTTGGTATTGCGAAAACTTGCCAG
The DNA here is from genome assembly GCA_031002005.1 of Vandiemenella viatica. Lineage (NCBI taxonomy): Eukaryota > Metazoa > Arthropoda > Insecta > Orthoptera > Morabidae > Vandiemenella > Vandiemenella viatica. The sequence continues at coordinate 338,017,069 of JARYHS010008074.1, read as the reverse complement.
CAATTTGACGTTCGTTGTTGCAGGTACTATCGATGATGGCAAAGATGTGTTTATAAATGGCCGCCGACTGACCGACTGACCGACTGTACTGCCAGCAATATCTCATTCGGTAACTTTCGTGTTTCCTCATGTCTGAGGTAATTTGTTTTTCTGTAATACACACTTTTTATCGAAAGATACAGGAATGTGTGTTTCAAATTTCTGAGCAAAGGGGTAATTGCTTCTTGGTATGATGTTATTGGACCTTTACGGGTAATGTTTCCCGTAGCTTTAATTTCTTATATTTCAAATATTATATTGCGCTAAAATATAAATCTAAAAAAAAAAAAAAAAATTCGGATATTTGTATGAAAACCTAATTTAAGACAACTAAAAGTAGAAAAAGTTTTAATTGAAATTCACATTTTTTGCTTCTTCATACCTGGTACTAGAATAAAAAGCGTAAAGGATTTCTATACACGCCAAGGTCAACGGGCGCGAAGAAAAGTGCTAATGCTAGCTGTAAAATTAATTATAGGTTCAGATAATTTTATTTTGAGGCATTTCCATTGACAGCTCTCTTGTCTGGCATTTCTTACTACGTTGTACTTACGTACTACAATTTCTCGGCAATATTTCAGTTTCATACTGAGGCCAGTGAGTGGAATTATCAGCTTAACATGGCTCTACAAAACAGATCAGCTGTCTGGTAGCTCAGTAGTTGAGGGGATTGCTTTTCTTTTTAAAAAAAGTTCGTGGTCCAATCCAGGGTTCCAAAACCTGGTGCGGCAAGAAATTTTTGTGAGCTGTGTTTCATCTTAAGAGCTACGCCGAGACGATCTATCGTTAAACTGTAGGTCCCATACGAAATGAACTGGCCATCATACTTCTGACTCAATGGCTTAATATGCCTCCTTCGAGAGTATCCAACAAACTATCTGGTTTTGGACTATGTTAGTGTTTTACAAAACAGATCATTCCAGGGTAAATACATGTTATTACCTACTGCAAAGGAATGTATTCATATGATATTACGAAAACTTGATAGCGATTGCTGCAGATGGTATAATTCATTTTTAATGCTTCACTAACACTCCACGCAGTGTCTGTCTATAATACTACCGATGCTGGGACAAATGATAGAAATGCAATTTTCCCTCTTACATCGCAGCTGGCACGTTATGACATAAGCCACCAGAGATGACTGTAATAGGTTTTCCGTAAGCTGTGATAGGACCGCGTGCCGAAGTTTGTGGAATCGGCGAGCCAGGCGGCGGCGCCGGGGTCACCGTAGTGAAGGTCAGCGTGCGTCTGCGTGCGCTCTGAATTTGGGACAGTCTGGTGCTGGGGGGGGGGGGGGGGGGGGAGGGGGCAGGGTCGCCGCCGACGTCTGGCTGGCCGGCGAGGTCAAGTTCAGGCGGCCAATGTCAGGCGGGGAGCCCTGGCCCAGACCGCCAGCCGCCGCCTGGCCTCCCAAGGGTGTCTGCTGTTGCTGCATCCGGCCGCGCATAAAACAAACTGACGCCGCCGCCGCGACAATTTACAGCGGATTTTATGTTGGCTGCCGCCAATATTTATGGAACGAGTTCTGTTTCGTCTGAGCAGTAACTTAAACGCCTGTCTGAGCCTGCCTTCTCGGTTTCAAATCACACGCAGTGCGTAAATGTTTTTAAGCATTAAAGGCGCAATTTATTGCGGCGGCCAGAAGAGGTGCGCTTGTCAGAGAGGAAAAGTGAGTAGAGATAAATACAGAGAAAAAAGTGAAAACCTGCAATCTCATTCAGCCATCTGTGGTTGGTTTTTACTTGTTCTTAATTAAGTAACATCCCAAGGGCACCTGTGGAGCAAGAGGTTTGCAATATTTGATTTGTGAGACATTGATTCGAATCCAACATCGGAAATTGCCTATCTTAAAAATATACCCAAGTGGGCTGTCAACTTGAACTAAAACGTATGCAGAAATTATGTGTCTGTAAATATGGTGGGAACAGCAAACTTGTCAATTCAACGAAAAGAAAAATTGTGCTATACGTAATACCACTAAGGAGTCTTTCTAAGAGATTGTGAACCGAAATTCTTACAAATTTAATTTAATATAGAAACCGAGATAATGATGATAGGAACCTTATAATTTATTTCTTCAGATTTTTGGTTAAATCAGCTATTTGTAAAATGTTGAAAATAAAGATTTTGGAATGAAGCACGCAAAATAATAATAAAAAACAATTGGCAGTCATTTGGGACTGCCAAAAGGAGTGAAAACTTAAAACTATGAATACCATACGCGCAACACGTAATACTTATAGCTACAGATATACTAAATAATAACAATTCCGTGTGGACGTAATGACCTGGTGACAGCGTTTCTACTGGCTGCGCTTTCCGCCCCTGTCTTAGCCGTCCTAACCTAACCTGATAGTGCTACCATGTACTAGCAACATATAGTTTAACGTGAAATCCGAACAACGGAAGCATTCTGGCGTACTTCACATTACACAGCAGGCAATGCTAAATGTGAAGTTCGGTTTAATGGTATATGAAAATCCCAGCCGAGACAGAGATTCGAATCGGAGACCTTTCGTTCGTCAGTCAGACACCTAAACCACTGTGCCACAAGACCGCAACAGATTTACCATTAACATTAGCACGTCGGCAAAGCGAACTCATAAATTTATCCATTCAAAAATCGCCCAACGCGCCAAAAGAAGTTTTCACTTCAAAAACTAAAAATCTATCATATAATCCAATACAACTTTTAAAAATACTTACTGATTGCGGGATTTGAACCTGCGACTCGGAAACAGAACTTTCGGAACTAAACGCCCTAATCGCTGACCTACCATACCGCCTTGTTTTGAAGTATATATGTGCTAACTACAATCAAAATCGGATAAAAACTGTGGGTTTGTATGAACAACACTGACAGAAATTAAGTTGAGGAGGGAAAGGAGGAGAGGGCTTACGTTTCTCTAAATCAAACGTCAACAGTGGTTTTCTATTTGTTTTAAAATTTAAGTACGCTAAGTCCCATCACAACCGGATAAAAACTGTGTGTTTGAATAAGATTTTGCGAAAAGCATCCTGCTCGCATATCATACGCGCAGCAGGTGGCTTCTTGCGAACTCATAGGTTTTTACCCCGCCCAAACATCGCGTAACGCGACTATAGAAGTTTTCACTACAAAAACTGCAAAGCAAGATATTGTTAATCATTGACACTAACAACAAAGGATAGCTTACACACATACAGACACACAAAAAATAAAACATTGAATGAAGACATTTTATACTGACATCATGTAAGTAGATATTATAAGCTACTCACAAATATTTACTCTATAGTGTTTAAGAGTTTAGTTCCATTTCTATACACACTGCACCTGAAATTTATTATCAAACATCTGAATACGCAGAAACCTGGTGCAGAGTTCACCAATAGTATACTTAAATGATCAGCTGTGAAGCAGACATGAATTTGAGTCTGTCAGAACTGTGAATTATTTACTCCGCACAAAACTTACCCGAAGTCCTTTATCCCTGAGCAAAATCAATATTATGAATAACTTATTCATTTATGGTGGTGTGAATAATATTCTAAAGGAATTCTGGAAATGTGGTTAGAAATTTGTAGGAATTTCTATCAAAATATAAGTTATATGAGTAAGTTACGTTACTCAACGATACCAAATTGTAAGCTATATTTTATTCATTCTCTCGAAAAATATATTTCTCACCAGAGCAGAATTGGTAGCACGAATACGTCACAGTTTAATACAGTCTATCTGAAGGTAATAAGCAAATCGACAGAAGTACTAAATTCTAATGATTTGGAATCTTTACGAAAAATTAATGAAATGCAAAATCCATTCACGAAAATAGACGTGATTGGAGACATTATACCGAATATGGTTTTTACAGAAACAATGATCGGCTGATGTAATTACGCTGGAACTTTGTACTGATATACTTATTTCTTTGGAATTACATACGCGATTTGGGGGATAATAATACGTAGAACTCAAGAATTTGTTGTACTGAATAACGCGTGGAATTTTTACAAAGATATTTATCTTCCAGTCTCGGTTTTGATACGGCAACTTTATTTAAATTAATGTGTGAACTGTCTGTACTCGGGCACTGCGCCTGTAAGGAGAACACCCGCAACACAAGCAAACGACGGCCATGTCCTAACTTCAGCGAGAAGATATCACGGGAGATGCAAGAATCCGGATCGTCTTCCGTTGTGAAATCTTCATATATTTTGACGGCTAGGTAAGTCTGATTTCTCTCTAAATATTAATTAAATGCGTTAACTATTTGAGCTAGTGAAAAACACAAGCCGTGATGCCACTGGAAAATAACAATTTTGAAAATTTATAGTAACAGCTCGTTCAGTTTTCGGGTAGTCTTTATCCGAAGTTTTATTTTGTGTTTAATTGTACCATAATATATATATTTTAGCTATTAGTATATGTGAGTGACGATAGAGGAACTAACGAAAAACATAATCACATTTTCTCAATTATCAATGTCTCCAACCTCGATCCAATAGTTTGATGTTATCCTTTAAGTCTTAATTAATCCGTTTAAATTCGTGCTAGTGGAGTTTAACCTATTATCAGTAAAGAAAGTTCTTTCTAATTATTTCCCATTGAAGGCGACTTACAAGTATACGAATATAGCTTAGGTGCTACGGACAGCGTAAGAAGATAAATGGTAAATTACAGTTTTCTACTGTTATAAAAACAGCAGATATTAACACTACAATAAATCTGTTGTGATGAAATGGTCTAATTAAAGGATTTTAAAATAAAATAACAGACAGGTTTTCCGTGACAGATAAGAGAAACTTAATGTAGCAACGTTATGAAGTTTTTAGATGAAAACGAGTTACTTACATCAAACCAACACGGATTTCAGAAGAACAGATCGTGTGAAACGCAAATGACCCTATTTTCGCATGACGTAATGAAAATTATCGATGCAGGTTCACAATTTGATGCAATTTTCTTGAATTTTCAGAAAGGTTTTGAGTCTGTATCACACAACCGAATTTTAGCGAAGGTTCGAGCATATGGTATATCGCATCAGATTTGCGAATGGAAACGCGATTTTCTAACTGGGCGGTCACAGTATGTTGTTGTTGACGGGGAAGCCTCTTCTAAGCCAGATGTTACTTCGGGCGTTCCTCAAGGAAGTGTAATAGGACCACTTCTTTTCCTAATTTTTTTAAACGATCTCGGTGAGAAGGTTAATTGCTTGATGTGATTGTTTGCTGATGACGCACTTATCTATAGAGAAGTAAGGTGCTCTATCGATTGCTTAGAAATTCTGGATGTTTTTTCGCAATGGTGCCATAAATGGCAGCTTACACTTAACTGCAAAAAGTGCAAGGCAATGCAAATAAGTAATAAAAAGACCCCGTTTTCTCACGAGTACAAAGTTAACAATTCAGTTGTTGACACTGTGGATTCCCTGAAGTATCTAGGCGGAACAGTACAAAGCAACATGAAATGGGACTTGCACATAAGTTCCTTCGTGGGCAAAGCTAATTTAAACTACCATTCATAGGTCGTATTTTGAGAAGGTGTAATGCTCATACAAAGGAAATAGCGTACAAAACACTAGTGCGTCCGCATTTGGTTTTCTGTTGTGGAGTTTGGAATCCGCATCGCAAAGGATTGATTGACACGTTAGAGAAAGTACAGATGAGAGCCGCTCGATTCATGACTGCTAATTACAGTCCTTACGAAAGTGTCGCGGAGTTGATACGTGGATTGGGCTGGTATCGTTTGATGGACAGACGTCGTCGTTTTCGTTTGAATATGCGAAAATCTTTAATTTACGAGTGCAATGATATAATTCTTCCGCCAACCCGTTTAGGTCGCAATGACATGAGGGAAAAAATTAGAGAAATAAGATGCCGTACTGATACTTTTATATATTTTTTCTTTCCTCGTTCTGTTCAGGATTGTAATGCACAGAATTAGGATTGGTGCTTAGCACCCTCTGCCACCCACAACATTTGTGAATTGCAGAGTATAGATGTAGATGTAGAATATAGTCATATAACTGGGAATGCATACGAAATTTGACGTTCATATTTCAGCAATAGGAAACATTATTAGCTGAAGGAAAGGAAACAGTGGGCATTAGATTAGAAAATAAAATGACGTATTGCCCCAAAGTTGATTATGCATGGAGGAAATAAATTATAATTACTTAAAATACGATTACAGAGCTCTAAGATTTATTTTTAGCAGTCATTAAAAAACGAGAAAAAGTAAATAAAACTTTGAAACTGTAGAAAAAACACAATATTCACTGGTGTTTAAAAGAATAATCTTGCCAAAGCGAACCGTTTCAGCAACTAGCTCCGCTTTCTTCATCAGGTAAAGAGGTTGTCCCGGACTAAGTTTACTGGTGGTACAAAAATGTTGTAGTTCACTTCTATTTTGAATACTGTTAAGTTTAATTTTCTAAAGATGCATCAGATCCGAATGGAGTTATTACAGAATCCTTTTCGACAAGATTTCTTAAACGATAGTTTTTTAATATAACAACAGAGATTTCAGAGTTTTGTTAACCTAATAGTCAAGTTGCAACTTTCTCAAAATTCTGTTGGAGATGCGGAGATTATCTTTGAAGTAGTCACACGACAAACGACGGAGTTCCTAAACTGGAAATGACAAATTTTGAAATGTTACAGCACTCTTCTTGTACCAGTGTTTATGAAGAAAGTAAAAATGGTTTAACACTACCGAAGACATCATACAAATGCTCATTTTAATTTTGAATGACATACAATTTAATTAATTTTTTATGCCTGCATATCAGAGGAAGGAAACCATAATTCCGAAGTAAACAAGTGGTACAAATTGTGCCTAATTGACCACTAAGTACTTTGACCAATCGTGCACAATGTACGAACACTTTCATGTTTCTTCGTATACTGTGGCTACAAGGTTACTAATAACTGCGTATCATTGTCAGTAACTACGTTTTAAACTTTTAATCCGTGGACCCTGCCAGCAAGTTATAGCCCAAATGCAAATTACCAGTGACTATCATATTTCACGTCGCTCAGAGAAACTGTAATTTCTTATATTATTTTCTGCAATAATACAATCAAAAGAAAATAGTAGTGTTATGCAATAAATTAGAAAATCAGATGACATAAAAAAATTATAACAATCAGTTATGCTTGGTTAACACATACATCCAGAATGTCTCAAGAAAATTAAACGTAGATGTAAACATGTAATGTTGGCAGCATATATCTAAAGTCGGATGATCACGGATTAAGCAATAGTTGTCTTCACTAATTTGAAATGAATGTATCGGTATCAGCGGTAACATCTTTTTCTTATCGCTTTGCGCCTCGTCTAGATCGTTAGAGGCTGTCAGTAAGAAATGGGAAGCAATTTGATCATGGCATTTTGAGGGAATCAACCCGGCATTAACCTTGGAGTGTTTTAGGGAAACTATGTAAAACCAAAATCTTAATGGCCGGACGTTGTTTCAAACCTGCGTCCTCCCCCGTACGAATAGTGGTAACATTATGTGCGTGATAGCAATAACGGTGTTGCGTAAAAATGTGTTACTGTGAAGACCATCGTCTTAAACGACTGAGATACAAATTCGTAGTTGTATTTGGGAGCAACAAGAAATATTGTAATTAAATACTTGAGACACGGAAAATATAAACCGTTTGGCTAACGAAATAGTGTGTCAATAAATAGCGATAAAAACAATATAACCATTAGTTTTGTGTAAAGTATGTAGGTGGCAGAATTGTGGTTTAGGGTAATGCAAACTGAGATACTTATCTCTTCAGCCGTCAGTAGAGAAAATAAAATGTTTATTAACTAAAACAAAAAAAAAATGACCCTAGTGTTAGGATTGGATTCCATGTTAGCATATTTTAACAAACTCTAAAGTCGCTTGTGCTAGCTTTATAGATGGTGTGCTAAACTACATTAATGTGTGAAATCTCATAAAACGTATTCTGAATGGCTAAAAGGATTTCATTTAGGTCCAACTGCACCTCCTGATGTTAATTGAGGGGGCGCGTTAAAGAAAGAAGCTGAAATAACTACATTTATTATTTGCTCTAACCTCTGCTTCAGGGAGGTGAGAAGTAAAAAGAAAATTACGAAATGCAGTGTTTAGAACTGAAGCCAAGAAAAATTAGCTGCACATGAAACTGAAGAAGAAACATGAATAAAAGAGATGTTAGTGTACCCCATATTTTAAAATATTTTGACATATAAGTGTAAAAAACTTAAGTAATGAGGAATAATACAGGAATGATGAATTCTGAAACAAAGGGTGGGAAAGACAGACAACAGCATCTCAAGTAATAAAAAAGTAATAGTTATAAAAAGTGATAGTGCAAATGACATAAAATGCATTGAAAGAAGCAATGTCTCACGCAATTCAACCCACCTGCAGAGGACATTAAATGAAACCTGCTGATGCAGTTCTGAAATGAGAAGCTACTGTGCGTTGATGCGAAATCTGCCAAGCGGTCAGATAGAATGCCTCTCAGTTTCGGTGGGAACCGGCGAGCGTGACTGGATACCGGCGATAAGTCTACCAATCTGCTGCCAATCTGGATAAACCCAGAACTTGGAGGTCCGGTGCGGTGTCTGTGAGACTGACGACATAGACCTTGACAGCGCTGGGCTTCCCACCGTGCTAGCTGTCCGTCAAAGAACCCCCCAACAAGCAGTAGTTTTCAGTGTCAATAGAAACTAGTCTGCACGAGGCTTTGAACCGGATCTCGCAATCTAACCTAACAATGTGATGTCACCTACCAGCTGAAGTTTACAGTGAGCTTTTAGACTCACAATGGAACAGCAAATCAGGTATAAGCTCCAGTATTCAGTTATTTATTGGTATAGAATTATCTTTAAGCGCTGTTTGAAACTATGCCATTTATTATTCGCAGTCAAAATTAGTTTTAAAACGACTTCACCAGCGCCGAGTTCCTAGTTTGAATTATTATATTAGTCTCGAAGCACGTGTAATACGTAAATATTTATGGATTGTTAACTTCATTAAGTAAGTAGCATTTTGACTTTTTTTTTATACTTATGGCTTTACGCCTCGTCAACGTCGAGGTCATTAGAGGCGTGATGGAACTGGGGACAAGGAACGGAGATGAATTTGGCCATAGCCTTTTGAAGGAAACATCTCGGCAATCTCCTGGAGTGATTTGGGTAAACCATGGAAAATCCACATCTGCATGCCCGGACAGGGATTCGGACGGGCGTCCTCCCGAATGCGAGGCCAGAGCGTTAACCTCTCACCCACTACGCTCGGTAGTATTTGGAAATAATTTGGTCCAGTTAAAAATAGTAGTCACCTGTATGTTTGTTTTACTATTACGCAGAGGTGATATAACTCTCATCATGTTGCAGGGCCATCTGAACCACTTTTCTGTCAAGGAGAAAAATTTCAGTTCAGCATCCCGTTAGAGGGCAGTATATGGAAAAGAACATTCTGCTGTTTACACAGCTGGTCGCCTCTTAAAATCCAATGATAGTAATCTCTATAATTATGGGACATGTCTCTCGTCTAAGCTCCTTTTGCAGGGATTTACTCTTGCATATAAAATACTGCGGATCTTGGCAGAACGTGTAGTTTATTTTCTTGTTTTATTTTAGGTATTAGTTTCTGTTTAATTTAATAATAATTATATAAAAAAGAGATGTGTATGTCTAGTACTACTGTAAAATAATTACACTGCAATCATAACGGTTCAAGCTGACAGAGGACAACCGTAAGGATTAGTTTGTAAGAGAAATGGAAACACGTATTTCAGACTAATTCAAACTAGCGGCTCGGGGTCGCTGAAGTCGAAATTTATTTTCCACACATATTTGTCAACAGACGTTAGGCTGTTCTTTCGCATTGGTGTAAGGTTGAATTCAAATCTGTAAATTGAAAGTTGATCTCCCCGTCTCATTAGCTACGGTAGAGAGTCACAGATTATATCTAAGCTGCTGGTGTCACTGAAGACGATTCAACAGACTGAAACAGAAGTAGCTTGGACAGACTGAAGACTTTGCATGAAATTAGGCTACTTTCAATGATCTTTGAGTATTTTCGATCGACTCATGGCCATTTCGTAGCAGACTCATGACATACAGTAGTTTACGAATGAAAAATCATTAAATACTCAGGACATCGATGTTCGACTGGTTAAAGCTTTCCCAAATTTTTCAGCCGAAACGTAATTTTTTTTTCAAGGAATTGAAAAGCGTGTTTTGCTATTACGATAAGGAGAATGTCATGAATGGTTTCAAGCGTGGTGTTTGTGAATACATAGTACACATAAACGGTAGTATAAACTGTATGATTTCGAGAAACGCTGCTACATCCTTAACGCTGATAAACCTAATTTCTCGCACAGTGATAAGATACATGCGTGGAACTTGTCTCACATAAATACTATGCAATTTTAGATGGACGTTTGCGTACTGTCAAAATGTTTGAGCAAGATAGTTATTGAACCATTCAGCTCTTATTATTCAACCGTATGGCACTCATGGATTCACACAATCTGCCACGAGTGTATTTTGAATTCACAATTCAGCAGGAAGTAACAAGTATGAATGAAGATGGCATACAAGTTTATAGTTAATACGTACGGAAATTCTTCATTTCACTGAAGGAGTATGAAAGAACGAACGCAATTGCGCAGGGCTGTCTACGGAGTAACTACACGCCCGCAAGTGAAAGTAGATAGTAATACTTTAAAATCGAACATACTAATGCCACAATATATAAACTGTCTGTAAGTAGCAGATACAGATTTATCAATAAAATCACTGTTATAATAATACTAAAAGGTGTTAAACTAATCATGTTTGGCATGGACCATTGATTAGCAATAATTACTCACAGTAAAATCCAGATGAGCTGAAAACATCGATCGTTTATCGATCTTCGATGTTTGTCTGACGGTTCGTTTGTTCTTTAACACAGGAAGATGCATGATGTAATTAGCTACTTCATCTTCCAGCTCATGATAAAAAAGTTCATAATAACTTCAGAAAATGACCAGCAAAGAATTGTGCAAATCGGAACGAAATAATGATTAAGACGTTTAAGAGCAGTAAACTGTTCAAATATTCTTGGCTGTCTATCTGCTTATCGAGATCAAGAAACATATCTTGCATGAAATGAGTTGAGCAGCAAAGTTCCCCAAGGATGAAACTGAAAGAACTTGCGAAAGTCACTGAATGGGTGTAACGGGGACTGTTTCAAATGTTTGAATTATATTACCCTATCTATTTTTTATATGTTGTTCTGATTTTTTTGCATCGTATTAAAAATTACGGTGGCTATGAACACCAGCTTCTAGGATTCCTCAACCCCAGCTTTTTGAAATCATATATACTGTCTTGACTCTTTGCTTGATACTTCACCCCTATTGTTATGAACTTACCACAGTTCAATGGATCACTCTGCAACATTCTATGCAACGGTCCAATGCCAAGCTGCCAGCTAGGACCCCCATCTTCATCTCATGTGGAGTATCTTTCAGAAACCTCACTGAATGAGACGAATAACCTCGCGGCATCCGAAATCCGTGTAGCTGATTTACAAATTGCTTACTTTCTTTACAGATATTTATTATTTTATAGTATACCAAGTTCATCATTTTAACTATCGCAGAGGTTATTAAAGTCAGCCTTTAGTTTTCAACCTTATTTGTGTTACTTCGTTTATGAACGGCTATCACTATGACACATTTTCCTTCCTCTGAAATACAACAAGTCTCCAGACACTGCCAAAATAGTATACTTAGGTGTGATATAAAGTCACCTATGTCCAGCTTTACCAAATGAGGTGATTTTTTATATTACAATCGCTTTAAGCTGTCGTAATCCAGCAAGCTCTTTCATAAGTTCTTGGAATCTGCTTATTCCAACTTCTTGTAAAAGATCCTGTCCTCATATTTCTTCCTGCTATCCTTGCGTGACACTCTAATAGTATGAACAAACTAGTTTCACGTTTAAACATTTTTCCGTATCATCTGCAATTTTATTTATAATTATCTGAACATGCTCTCTTCCTTTCAGTTTCATGACATAGTGACAGAATTTCCCTGCAGTCACAATATTATTTGTTAACAGATATGTAGTTTTCTTCTTTGCTGCTCTTAATTGTTTGTTGGATTGTTCCATGTTTTCGGTGTTGCCCTGATGCACTATTATTCTCTCTTCTTACCAACCACCTCATCCTCCAAACGAGGCAGGCAGATTCCGTTTTTTGCTCTTTTTTGTTCTGGAATAATCATTCATCCCCTCTACGTATTATCTTTTTAAAATATATAGCGAAGCTTTTTTTGAATTGCCTCTTAAATACTGGGTCCCGTATTTTCTTATAAGTATACGTATAACCTTTTTTCTGAGCCAGTAAATTGTTCATCCCTTTTACATAAATCAAACTGCCTTGTAAACACATGTTACTCTTATCACCTGAGGTCTTACGTAGTTATAGGCCACAATTTGTTAGGAAGACATCTAATGTTGTGCATTTTCAGCTTCCCATCCCTCTTTTATTATGAGAATTTACTCCCTTGTATAATAAATCTTGTTCCTTTCCTAGGTGACACCAGGAATATTAAGTCCCCAAACATTATAAACCACTACTTTCTCCTCTGTATTCCGAACAAGCATTCAGGTTTTCCCCAGGTACCTCTTTATATGTACTTCCCTTCCAAAAACAAGAAATATTGCTTTACTCTTTCTCCTGTGGAACCGTAGCCTTAGCAATTCATGTTAATGTGATAAACACATATCCCTTTGGTACAATTTAGAACTTTTGGGGAAAGCCTTAATGTCTGATACCTAGATACCTACTACTTCAAACAAAACTCAATTTCCATAGTTAATGCAATGTTGTTGTAGGCCATGTTTCCACAGTTGCTTAATTAATTACCAGTTGAAAGATAACGCCAATGCAACTGTTTAATTTATTTATTGTTGCGTCGTACACGTTTCACCTCTCATCGAGGCATCATCAGCGACGAATCTGTGTTACAGTTTTTATATACAGTTTTATATACATTTTTATCTTATTATTACGTAATTATGAGCATGAGATATTTTTATAGCTAATATTTACTTAATATTTACATTTGTTAATATGGTATGCAGTTGCGCATTTCCGTTTTCTTATACAAAGCAAGTTTTGCCTGTATTTTATTTACAACATTGCTTAACACATCATAAAAAGATGACCATTCATCAACAAACATAAACACAGATATGCAAATTCTACTATCAACAACCACAGACACAACACACTCACTATACAGTTGTTGTTGTTGGGGCTTAAGGGCGCGTCGACGGCGTGGTCATTAGCGCCCTAACAACGACCGCCTTAGCAATGTGGCTTAAAATCCAAGTTCTACCGTCTGTATGGCCGACTGTAGAGGGGTCGGCCACACAGACGGCAAATCGGGTAAAATGCTAAAATGTTGGCTGTAAGGGGGCCATTAAAAAACAAACATCACAGCTTATGTCTGGCTGGCTGTAAAGAGGTCAGCCAGACATAAAAACTTAAATCTAATAGTAGAACAAAAACAAAACAAGAGCTATGCACAATACATGGATGAGTGGCTGTAAAATGGCCACTCATCCACCTTAAAAGATTAGGCCGGTCTTCCCAAAATTTTTGGGATAAGACCGCCCACAACACAGAATTTTAAAACTTTAGCCACATTGCTAGCTTCATTACCTAAAATAAGGGACAGATCATTGGCTAGGCCAACGTCTGCCCTTAAGTCATAGAATAAAATACAGTTAGTTAAAATGTGGCGTACCGTCAAAGGTACGCCACAGGCATCACATTTCGGTGGGTCCTCCCGGCGGAGAAGAAAGCTGTGCGTCAGAGGACAGTGATACGGAGGCGAGTAAGGAGAACCTCATCCCTCCTCGCCCGCTGGAAGGAGCTGCTCCACGGCTGAACGGTCGGTTTGACCAGCCGGAGCTTGTTATGCTCTACTTCCAGCCACTGCCTCTCCCACACCTCAAAAGCATTTCTCTTCGCCGCCGAGGCAAGGTCTGACTTTGGGACCGGAGCAAAGTCAATTCTGACCTTGTCACAGGCTAACTTGGCAGCTACATCGGCTGCCTCGTTCCCCCTGATTCCCACATGGCCGGGTACCCAGCAGAATAGCACCTCCTTTCCGTGAGATTGGAGAGAAAGGAGGGCGTCCTGGATGTCCTGGACTAGACGATCTGCTGGGTACATATTTCCTAGGGCCTGAATACAGCTCAGGGATTCACAGCATATGATGAACCTCTTATCGCGGGTTAATTTAATATGCCGGAGCGACTTTAAAACAGCGTAACACTCGGCGGTGTAAACGCTGCATCTACCATCCAGTTTGTATGTGTAAGTCGCTCGAGGGAACACAACAGAGCATCCTACTCCATTAGCCTGCTTAGACCCATCCGTGAATTCCGGGGTAAATGTGTGATACTGTTTTAAAATATCGGTAAAAATACTAATAAAAACATTATTAGCGGTATACAATTTGCTATACCGACAAAGATCTAAGATTATTCTGGGCCTCTTTAAAAGCCAGGGAGGAGATTTACTCCATCCCTGGTGATAAAAAGAAGGTAACTCAAACCCAAATTGTTCTAAAACGGCCCTTGTACGGAAGCTGAAAGGTTTAGTCGCTCTGTAGCGATTGATATATAGACGTTCTAAATCCGGACGCATAACCACATCATGCACGGGACTGCCAGGTGTTATGGCAATGTGCAAGTAGTGTCGCACCATGAGGAAACGCCGGCGGAAGGTAAGCGACGGCTCGCCAGAGTCAGCGCAAATACTGACAATAGGGCTGGTGCGGTAGGCACCCGTGGCGAGCCGAATTCCTGCATGGTGGACACTATCCAGCATCCGAAGATAACTATCCCGTGCTGAGCTGTAAACGATGCAGCCGTATTCCAGTCGCGACCGTACAAAGGCTCTATAAAATTGTAGCAGGCAGGAGCGGTCAGCGCCCCACGACCTGCCACAAAGACATTTTAAAACATTTAAGGCTTTTAAGGCTCTCGCTTTCACATCCTTAAGATGCGGAAGCCAAGTTAGCCTACTGTCTAAAATAAGGCCCAGAAACCGGACAGTATCAGTAAAACTTAGAACAGTGTTCCTCAGGGTTAGGTGGGGCTCGGCTAAAAGACTTCTGCTACGAGTAAAAAGTACACACCGGGTTTTCTCCGCAGAAAATTGAAAACCGGTGTGCACTGACCATTCATCCAGCCTGTTCAGCGTGAGTTGCAACTGCCGCTCAGCGCTTCTCAGGCTGGACGATGCAATAAAAATTAAAAAATCATCTACATACAAGGAGTACCGGATGGGTCTCCTTATTACATTTGATATACTGTTTATCGCAATAGCGAAAAGGGTCACGCTTAAAACTGATCCCTGAGGAACACCGTTTTCCTGGATAAAAACATCTGACACTTCACTACCGACTCGGTACCGGAAGCAACGTCCTGATAAAAATGATTTTAAAAAATGGGGCAGATTGCCTCTAAAACCCCATTCGTGTAACTGTTTAAAAATAACATGCCGCCAGGTAGTATCATAGGCCTTTTGGATATCAAAAAAGACACCCACAAGGTGTTGGCTGCGAATAAACGCATCCTGTATTGCCGCTTCCAGCAGAATCAGGTTGTCCATGGTGGAACGGTATTTCCTGAATCCACACTGAAAGCGGCTTAGAAGGTTTTGGGATTCTAGACACCAGACGAGGCGGCGGTTAAGGATCCTCTCCAGTGTCTTTCCCACGCAGCTTGTCAGGGCGATACTACGATAACTACCTGGCAGCAACTTGTCCTTCCCAGGTTTTAAAATAGGTATTAAAGTTGCTTCTTTCCACGAGTCAGGGAAGTGTCCTTCGGTCCATATATGGTTAAAAATATCCAGAAGGTAATGCTTAGCATCATTTGAAAGATGCCTCAGCATCTGGTACTGGATCAGATCTGGCCCAGGGGCAGTGTCTTTTGCACTGTTTAGCGCAGACTCCAATTCCCAAATTGAGAAAGGACTATTGTAAGTCTGCGAGTTCGACGAACCAAAGCATAAAACGTGCCTGTCGGAAGCAATTCTTCGCTGCTGGACAGTAGGGCCCAAACTGGCAGACGAGGTGATGGCAGCGAAGTTCTCCGCCATCAACTACGCTATGCTTCGTTCGTCGGTGATTACATGCCCATGATCCAGTAACCCAGATACTGGTACTCGAGAGCACCTTCCGGATATACGACGGATAGACTCCCATACTTTCGATGATGATGTGGAACGGTTAATTGAGCTCACAAAATCCTGCCATGACCTTTTCTTGCTCTCCTTAATTAGGCGGCGTGCCTTAGCTCTTGCAATACGGAACGCTGCGAGGTTGTCAGCCGTTGGATACAACTTAAAACGGCGTAACGCCCTTCTCCGCCCCTGAATAGCGGAACGACACTCGTCGTTCCACCAGGGGACAGGCGTCCGTCGCAGCGTTCCGGCGCTTTTCGGAATAGAAACGTCAGGTGCCTTATGAATCATTTCTGTGAAATGACTCACCTTGTCCTCTATCTTGTCACGAGCTTCGAGGACAACTGAACGGCAGAAGAGCTGCCAGTCGGCTTTGCTGACACTCCATTTCCGTCTGATGTTTCCCCCATCACGGCCGAACTCCCCGTGCATATGTATCGGGTAGTGGTCGCTTCCATGAAGGTCGCGATCCACCTCCCAATGCACGGAGTCCGCTATTGAAGGAGAGCACAATGAAAGGTCAATGGCAGAGGACGATCCGGAAGCAGTGGTGAAGTGGGTCATTTGACCAGTATTGAGGATGCATATTTCCTCTTGCTCTATTAATCTACCAACCACTTGGCCTCTGGGGCAATCTGCGTTTGATCCCCACAACGCACTATGTGCGTTGAAATCTCCTAAGAGGAGGAATGGCCGAGTAAGCTGCCGCAGGATGTTGAGTAGGTCGTCATAACTGACGGACGCATTAGGTGGTAGATAAATAGAGCATATGTTCAATTTAGTGGGACCATGAATCCTCACTGCCACTGCTTGTAGATCAGAGGTGAGAGCTATAGGTTCCGAGTGGACAGTGCTTCGGACAAACACCGCCACTCCGCCCTTCGCTCGATCACCCTCGGTATCATCCTTTCGATAGATGTCATACCCTCTTAGCACTGGCTGGTGTAAAGGTCTAAAATGTGTCTCTTGAATACAGAGACACAATGGATTAGACCGTGCTAAGAGTTGGACTTCCTCTTTGTGAGCCTGAAAGCCGTTGACGTTCCACTGAAGTATGGGAGCCATCCTACCTATTTAATTTCACCCGCCCCGGTTCGGGTGGGTCCTCCGTTGGTGCCTGCTGAGGAACAGGACCAGGTTCGTCCACCAGCATTCCTTCATCTTCGGGGTCCGAAGACGAATCTTGTTGTAAACAGGCCTCGGTGTCTTGCGGCGATTTCTTCCGCCGAGGCCTTCGCCCCTTCCTTTCCCTGCCAGGTGGTGACCTTGGGGGAGAAGCAGAAGGGGACTTCACGAATACAGTGGGGTCCGTATGTTTAAATTTCGGACCCCGAACTTTCTGTACTGTTTGCTATCCGCTACTAGCTGATGGCGTTGTCGACACTACATCTGTTTCAGCTGGTGCTACTGCTGCTTCTGATGTAGCAGAAGGAACTATCGTAGCGGATGGCTGCACTTCTGCTGGTGGAACTGCAGAACCTGCTGCCTTAGTGGTCGGAGTTGCAGACGTGTTGCTACCGAAGTCCGCAGTCTTGGGTGTTATGACCTTAGTAGCTTTAGCGCCACAGTTGCATTGACATGAGCGCGTTGTACTTGTGCTCATGTCTGCAAAGGACGTCTGAGTAGCAGCACTTTGTTTCCTGACGGGAGTTGGCAAGGTCTTCGCGAAACTGGTTGCGAAGACTGGTGGTGCTAGGGCCTTATAGCGCTTCTTCGCATCACCATACGACAACCGCTCTTTCGTTTTCAGCTCCTGTATCTTTTTTTCTTCTAGATACACCCGACACTCCCTGCTCCAGGCTGGGTGTGACCCTGAGCAGTTCACACACACCTGTGGGAGGTTGCAGACGGCACCCGGCTCATGAGCTGCTTTACCACATTTCCCACAGGTGGCGTTGCCTCTACAGTTCGCCGTCGTATGCCCGAACCTCTGGCACTTGAAGCAGCGCATGGGGTCCGGTACATACGGGCGAACGTTCAGATGTAAATACCCAGCCTTGATGGCTTTCGGCAACGTCGGAGTGTCGAACGTCAGGACGAAGGTGGCAGTCTTCTCAAGATTGCCGTTAACCCTTCGTGTGATCTGACGAACCTCGACCACATTCTCTGATCTCCACTCCTTAAGGAGTTCCTCGGTCTCTATATCTATCAAATCGCGGCAGGTGACCACGCCTTTGCTACTGTTCAGAGTTTTATGGAGTTCGCACATTACTGCGAACTCCCCGAGCTTCTCACACTTAAGGAGTAGGACAGCCTGCTTATAGGTAGATGTTTCTAAAAGCAGTGTCCCGTTCCTCAGCTTTTTCACACTTTTCAATGTTCCAGCTATTCCTTCGAGACCTTTTTGTATATAGAAAGGAGAGACCTTCTCAAAGGATCCCTCCTTTCTTAACATTATTACAAAGGCGTCATCAATAATATGACCCTTTCTGTTACTATTCTCTTCCTCAGGAGGGCTTTCGACCCTAGCCCGTTTGCCAATTCTTTGGGCGTTAGAGTTTATGTTCCCCTGCGACGTGCCCAAGCCGCAGGTGGAAGGATTTTTGGGAATATTTTTTTTTGTTATTGTTCCCACGAGTCCGGAGGACCTAAAAGTCAGGTGACGTGGAGCCCCCGTATCACGCCACCAAGCCCAATACAACAGGGGTGCGGCAGGTGCCCCTGAGGTTGTACGCTAACGGGTGGTTTGCCTCACCACCCATCCACCTCCTCGGCACGTTACTCACCTTGAGGTTGAGGGTTTTTTATAGAGGTTTTTACCATCCTCGCGATCCGGGCGATGAAGCCAAGATCCCCGTTCTCCTAGGCACACAACGTTCCACCGCCACGCCCTATGGTGGTCGTTGAAGCATGGTAGGGGTTTACGGTGTGGGAAACTTGCGGTGCTCACAAGTTTCCAGCTCGGGTACCGCGGGTTCGCGAAACCCGTACCTGGCACTTGCGTACCAGGCCCCTGCGGGGTCACTACACAGGGAAACTTATATATTCACAAAGCAAAGCGTGAAGGCAAAACAGGTACTAAACGACCTAGTAAACCTTACAAATAAAACGTTACTCAATCTAATATACACAAATTCGACAGACAAAACAAAATAAACACAAACTGTATAAAAAACCTACACATATATACATCACACGCAAATATAAAACACACTAACAAGACCATCACGCATACGCGCACTTTTTCAAAACTCGCGCTATCGGCACGAGACATGACATATACAAACAAGATGGCCACAGCAGAAAACTGAAGGACGCGAAAGCGCACCAGAGACAAGAGATAAACAAACCAGCGTGCCCCAACAGACGACTGAATGAGGAGAACGCACAATACTGTAAATATGATACAGGCAAAACATGCTTTGTATAAGAAAACTGAGACGCGCAGCTGCATACCATATTAACAAATGTAAATAGTAAGAAAATATTAGCTATAAAAATATCTCATGCTCATAATTTCGTAATAATAGGATAAACATTTATATAAAACTGTATATTAAAACTGTAGCACAGATTCGTCGCTGATGATGCCTCGATGAGAGGTGAAACGCGTACGACGCAGCAGTAAATAGATTAAACAGTTGCATTGGCGTTATCTTTCAACTGGTAATCCATAGTTAATGTTGATCATCTCCAAAGAAAGTACCATAT
Source organism: Vandiemenella viatica (assembly GCA_031002005.1). Taxonomy (NCBI): domain Eukaryota; kingdom Metazoa; phylum Arthropoda; class Insecta; order Orthoptera; family Morabidae; genus Vandiemenella; species Vandiemenella viatica. Next base: position 337,997,144 of record JARYHS010008074.1, on the reverse strand, counting down.
CGTAAAACTTAGTTCATAATACACCTACAGTTCATCATGTATATATTGATATCTGACTTTGATCTATACTCATCCCGATGATTCTCTTTCCGTTATACCAACCACTTCTTTTGTATCATTACGGCAACTTCATACATTTCTTCAGCATCAGTGCTTTCTCCCAACCTAAACTGGTAATCAGACACCCTTCGGTCAATTAATGCTACCCGTTACCACTATCCGAAGATACTATTATAAGTCCAACCATTAATGGACGCTGACTCTTTTAAAGATTAAGCCAGCAGCTTAGTACTAGTAATAAATATCTTTTGTTTAGAGGTACCAAATAATCAATGTAGCCCCTCGTATCAGTAGCGTCCACCGGTACAACTCCTATGATGGATCTCATGCCTGAAAAATTAACCATCCAAGGTTCGCCAACCTCACAGCGCTAACTTCAGCCTGGTATTTGTGCTGCTTGCACCATGTTTCTCACACTAATTTTTACGCTTTAATCTGCATTACCATCGAAAATATTTCCTGCGCTTACGATTAACACGACTGTTTAGCGAAACGTTTTAGCAGTGATTACGAACATGCACCCAGAAAAAGTAAGGTCTGCCAGCTAGTATTGTTACTTCTACAAACTGAATGTGAACATGTTTACTTACTTAGTCCGTAAAATTGGTTGTATTGTCCCGAAGGAGGCATACCAATCCATTGTGTCAAAGGTAGGAAGGCCAGTTACTTTCCTCTGGGTCCTACAGTTTAACGTGGAATCCGAATCACGGAATGTCCTGAAGTAGCTCATATGATCAGACACAACTCTCCAAAATCCCTGTACCGGAACATGAACTTTTGAAAATAAACATCTGCATCACTGAGCTACCATACCGCTCATATAGTTTTAGGTGGTGTTAAAATCTTTGGGTGAATCATAATTGTCTGAGCCAAAAATTAATTGGCAACAAAAGTTCATGATTTTTAATGTATTGATTAAACCAATAGGTTTTTGAAAAGGTTATGAGAGCAATGTGTAGTAATAAAGATCATCAATGACCACCTATGTTCAGAGCTGTTATTCCTTTACTTGTCAACTGCCCGTTGTGACTATACATTTATCGCAACAAGTATATTGCGTAATGAAAATGGTGAAGACCCACCGGATGTAGAACGTGTCAAGGTAATCAGTGTTTCACTAAGCGTGTAAGGAGCAGAATTCGTTACAAATTTTCCAGAGATCACAACCCAGTGCCGAGGAATGTGGAACAAACAGAAGACTAAAATATTTCATTTCTGAGAGGCCAATAGGAAGATGTCTAAAATAGGTCAAACAAAAATGCTCACTGCAATATGTAAATTACGTTCCACTACAGTGCATATGTGCCGTCACCGCTTTGTTCTTTGTCCACTGCCTCAGCAGTGAACGTTCATAAGATCGTAACGCTGGAAAGTAACTCTAAAACAAAGATCAGATGTAGTACAACACTGACGTGAAGAAACTTTATAGACAACTCAAATATGTTAACTGTTGTGTCTTTGGATACAGCACAAAGGAAGACGTTTAGTAGACGCACCTCTTCAGCATTACATTATAGCTAGAAGTTAAGTGAACTATGGAAAAAAAAAATGTAGGACGTAAAAATTTTATCACCGATCGTCACAGACGGAGAACGTCTTGGCGTTTCGCGATTGCGAATGGAAAGCACTCGAAGGACATAATTTTAGGTTAAAGAGTTGCAGCGGAATATAGCCTGACAGGACTGCAGTTCACGTACTGCCTGCCAAGTAACTGCAGGCTGCACTCCGTATACAAAGTGTCGGGTTAGGGCTGACTTTGTACTTTCTGCAGGGGCGTGGGCGTAAGCATACGAATATAGTACAGAATGTAGAATCAGGGCCGCATTGTGGTAGGCCCGGGTGAATTGTCATACAAAAATGGATCCCCTAATAATTTCTTTGGTTATCGTGTCTAAAAAGAACAATAATAATATTAGTAATACTCATCACAAATAAGTTCATTAGAAAATTTAATATGGGTAAAAACTACAAATGAACATAAAAAATTATCATCAAATTTATTCAACAATATGTTTTAATTGTGATTACAAGATTTTCTGGGTATTCCGCGCTGTTTATTTGATAATTAGGCTTCCAGCTGCCGTTCTTCAGGGATACTATTTATGTTGACACAGCACCGTTGAAGCTTAGATTATCAAATAAGCAGCGTGACATACCCCGAAAATATTATAATCATCAATATAGACAGCCATAGAAGCCTGAGAAACATATTTTATTTGTATACAAAAATTCACTATTATTATTTAAATTCATTATTACTCAGTACAAATTGCACTATGCAAAAACTGTACTACTCTTGACTGTTTTGGAAATGAACTGATTCAACAATTTTTCAAAATTAAGTTCATCAGTAAGGTTACAGTAATATTACGATGTTTGATTTCGCAACACTGTCGATCTTAGGTAACTCTTGAGTCGGCGTAAGACAGAAAAACTTCGTTCATTCGAACAGTGCGATCCAGGATGGGTAGCTACGTAAGTCTATGTTCGAATGGTCTGCTCTTGCACTCTTTCTCTTAGTTATTTCTCCATACTCAGGTTGCACAGTCGGTCGCTCTGAAATTCCGGGTGGGTCAAATGGCAATGTCCAGCCTGATCCAGTTCTCAAAGTTTCATAAGATATTCTACTAAGTTCAATTGTTACAGTTTCTGTAAAAATAGTTAGTAGAAAATTTTTCCTATTCTATTACGAACTTATGACCTCTTTCTACTTATCGACGTGACCTCCATGTCTCTGTGCAGGTTCCTTGTTTTTCATGGTTTCAAAGATGGTCGATAACTCTGCTGGTTTTTTTTTTTTTTTTTTTTTTTTTTTTTTTTTTTTTTTTTTTTTTACTGTTTTATGTGTCTTCGACGGCTAAGGTCATTAGAGGCAGGATGGGTGATGGGACTGGGGACAAGGAACGGAAGGAATTCGTCCATCGCCTTTTTGAAGGAAGCATCTCGGCATTCACCTGGAGTGATTTGGGGAAACAATGGAAAACCCAAATCTGGATGCCCGGACGGGGATTCGAACCCACGTCCTCCCAAATGTGAGGCCAGAACGTTAACCGTTCACTCATCACGCTCGGTAACTACTGTTGCCGGATGCTAAATATTTTGAACGTTCTACCTTTGTTTAGATAATTTATCGGTGAAATTTATCTGGGAAAAATTAATACCGAATACATTTCTATAATTTTTATTGAATCGTGGTATTTCCAATTGTCCGGCAAGCATTAAGATACTTTTCCAGTTTTCTTTGTGTGTAAATGATCCCTCAATATTTGATGTAATATAAAACCTAGAAAAAAAATATGTATTAGATTTCGAAATATATTGTTAGCAAAAATCTCCTATTTCTTCCTCTCACGCCACTTTCATGGTTTCCTAGAAAGTACAACGAAATCAGATTGTAGACGATAAAAATAACTTGTGTATGCTCGTATGATAACAGAGAAATGAAGGTAACAGCATTAAATGTGGATAGCTCGCAACCGTCGCGGGATAACGCTGTTTGTAAACTCCTTGACAGAAGAAGGAGGTGAACTAGGTGGATGAAGGTTGTTTTGGCAGCGCTAGCAGCGCCGTAGGCGGAGGGAAGTGTCGCGTTGCAGGAAAACGATCCGCCGCGCCCTGGTGAGGTGAGGAGCGACAGCCAGACACCTGTTTGTCGCCGTAAATTGCGGCTGTGCTGCGGTCGACAGGCGACACACCACTGGAAGACACCTTTCACTCGACCACTACTGCCTTTCAGCTTCCTAGTTCACAACACGTCCTCTATTGAATAACGGTGTAATACAAGCGATCTACATTTTTTTTTTTTTACTTTTGGCTTTACGCCTCGTCGATGGCGAAAGTCATTAGAGGCGGGATGGGACTGCGGACAAGGAATGGGAAGCAATTCGGCCATCGCCTTTTTGAAGGAAACAACCCGGCATTCGCCTGGAGTGATTTGGGGAAACCATGGAAAACCCAAATCTGGATGCCCGGTCGGGGATTCGAACCCGCGTCCTCCCGAATGCGAGGCCAGAACGTTAACCGCTCACCCACCACGCTCGGTCAAGCAATCTATTCTAGATATTGGTAGTAATACGAGCATCAAAGAGATTGATCGTATGATGGAACTAGCATAATTTTTTCCTTAAGCATGTTTATGTTTTAAGTAATGAAATGCCACGAAAAGACTATATAAATAGTAAATATCATCTGATTACTAGGAGATCTTAATTTGTTCCTGATTGTTTGTATTCTGAAGACAATAACCACATATTGCGTAATCAACTTACGTGAAGTTTCTACTACTCAACTACCATAACGTAAAATTGAACCAGCTAACTTGCTTAGCATGATGAACGAGTGATTACTAATTTTATTTTAGAATTTCTTTTAGAGGCTTCCCAGGTGAATAGGAAATGCAGTGATACCACATAAAATACGCAGATTTCGTCAGAGATAATGCGTGGCTGGTGATCTAAACATTTCACCTGCAATCTTATATGACAAAGTAATAATCAATTCCTGGCTTTTAACAATGCAGTCGTCTGATTATTAATTAAAAACAGGAACAACATTTGACTGAACTTTCGATGAAAACGGGTCAGAGAATAATGGATTATCATAGTTAAAAATAATGTGAATGGAAGGTATCTCGAACGACAAAAGAAAAGATAAAACGATATTCTCCAATTAGAGGATCAGGAGCCTAGGTCAGTGTGTTGTAGGTTAAAGTCTTGCCTAAATGTGCACGCTCATTACTTAATGCGCTTTTCGCGTGGCGCCCAACATCTGTAATTGCCTTCCTAAGAGTCAACGAACAACTCGAAACGGTGCTTTCTTAGCATGTAGTACACCTAGATGTTTTTCGTGAGAATAAACAGGGTTTCATGGACCAAATTTCCTGTATCCACGAAGCAGATGAATGCTGTTTTCCGCACCAGCTCCTTTGGTACCAAAGAGACAGGCAGGAACATGTGCAGAACCAACGCTCCTGCGGCCCGACAACCAGTTGATTCGTCACAGACTCATCTAAACCAATAATGACTTTGCAGTCAGGATGGAGCTTCCAGAGAGCGCATGCTCTAATAGGCATAAAAACTCTCAGTAAATTATAAGTAATTCAGATAGCAAACGATTATTTTAAAAAAATATTGAATTCACCTTTACCTCTGTAATTCACCGGCATATTCTACTGTGTTCAGCGGTTAATACTTTTAGTTTACGGTATTTATTACTGCGAATCAACATTAACAAATACTGATGTTTGAATTCTTCTCTTTCATTCGATTCCCAATAAGAGTAAAGAGTTATTGACACATTGGGTGTTACAAGTTACCTTTAGACTTTACTTCATTCTCTTCTAACATATGCGTCTAGATGTCAATTCAGCAATTTTTATCAATGTGCAACTAATTCAACATGCAGTAAAAACAGAATAAAACATAGTATCACAATTTGAATGAAGCGTAAATCGTCAGATTTATCCTGTAATTTACTATATTCAAAGGTGAAACCGTAAAATTCAAGAAGTAATAACCGTAAATTGTTGAACATCTACATCAATGAGATTTGATTACCCGCTTATTTTTCTGCGCGCTTTAAAGCAACGCCATTCTGGACCGGGCTATAGTTCAAAAATCCGTCATTAAATACTTGAGATCTTCGTTACAGTTTTTCGCAATCGTCAAGGCGAATACTTGTTGCTCTTTACTTCTCTCTCATAAATTATACAAACAAAACCTATGGCTATCAACAGAACGGAGGTTACCACGTTTCACAGACAGATGGCGTGAATAAGTTCTCTCACTTCCACAAGGTAAAGAGGTCTGGTAAATCGGAAAAACTGGACCTTACACAACAGCGATAAACGCTAGGAGGAAATAATTTTTTTTAAATGAATGTGAGACACTATAATTAGATTCTCGAGGTACAAGGCGTTGTAGTTTTGTGGCGGCTTTTTTTATTATTATTTATTGGTTTTGGGTTTCGTGACCATACAGCCAACCCATATACACTTTGTTTAGTATCAGGGCCATATCTGCAAACCCAAAATGTAAAAGAGTTGTCTTTACGAGATAACATATACATTTACAGGCTTTAAATACGTATTACATGACAGACAAGTTTATAGCTATGATTCTTCTGCTATATCCACCTGCTTTAGGCAAGGTACACATATGGATTTGCTTATAGATATAAACTTTATATACATTAATTCCACAATCCAATTTCCATATGAAAGTTAAAAAAAAAAAAAAAAAAACATAAATACTTTTCGTCTTAGATTTACAACATAGCATATACTATTACCGGTTTTCATTACATCTTACATAATTAATTGGTAGTTATGATACTTCTACCATACCATACAGTCTTGGACATGATCCGCATGTAAAATTACGTAGAAATATATATTTTGTGACCATTAATTCCACAATCATTTTCCATGGTCCTTATTAAGATTACTGCATGAAGGGACAATATACAGGGTAAATTCAGAGACCACATCTATATTGTAATACCCAACGTTATAAAAAAAAAATCATAGATTAACTTATACGTTCTTACGTCCTCAGTGGCCAGAAGTGTGATGACACTAGTTGGGCACTTGTAACCCAGGACGCGTAGTTTTTTGAGGAGCTTCTCTGTTGCTGTTCTTCTCCTCGGACATCCTAATAACAGATGGTTGGTGTCCTCCACCTCTCCACAATCGCAATATGGTGAGTCGTGGGCTCCGATGCGGTGTAGATGTTTCATGAAGGCTCCGTGGTTGGTTTTCAGGTGCATGATTGTTACATTGAATTTTCTGGTTACCCTCCATTTTTTAGACCAGTGTGTTTTAGGTATTCGCGGGCGGATTCCCCTATAATGGCTTCCTTTGTGCTCTGCTGTGCATGTCCACTCATCTTCCCATCTAGTTCACAGTGCTTCTTTGAATTTCCTCAAATGTTCCGATGCAGGTATCTTGTGCTGGCATCTTACTCCGTCCGTGATGGCTTTCTTGGCTAGGTTGTCTGCCATTACATTGCCTCGCATATCACAGTGACCTTTTACCCATATTGTTGTTACTACTTTCTCCCTGTTTTGTAGCTTCTCTGCTTCCTGCATTACATATCATAGACTAGTTGGTTGTTGTGTTCTTGGCGGTGTGGTTCTTTAGTATCATTACTGCTATCCAGTTTAATTAGATTATTTCTAGTCGCCGATACATAGCAGATACATCCATAGTCTAGATGAGAGCGTACCAAGGCTCGATACATGTTCAGTGTAACAGTAGGATCCGATCCCCAAGTCGTACCACAGACTGCTCTTATTACGTTTATAGCACCTTCACATTTATTCACTATATGTTTTATATGCTGCAACCATGACAACTTACTGTCTATGGTCATGCCCAGTTATTTGACCTTCGTTCTTATTGAGACTTTCTAGGGTACTAGAGTCACTTCGGTCCCTTGGGGATGTCTGTGCATCGTGTATACTGACGCTATTGTTTTTTGTACTGATATTTGTATAGACTATTGTTTATTAGCCAATGCCAACGTTTCCATACAGTTGCTCAGTAGCCGATCTACCACGTAAAAGCACAGGTCGTCCGCGTGCTGAAGTAGTCGGATATGTTGTGGTATCAAATCATGTAAGTCCATAGTATATATATTGAATAATAGTGGGGAGAGGATTGATCCTTGTGGTAGTCCATCACTAGTTTTCCTTGTGCCAATTATCTCTCCACCGTTGTTAATGATTATCCGCCTGTTTGATAGTAGACTCTGCAATTTTTGTGTGAAGGTTGCATGTATTCCCCTCTTTATCATTTTCCTTAGTAGTACTGCTATAGATACATTACCATATGCGCTAGACAAGTACATAAACAGCGCAAGGAGGTATTCATTATTTCCAAAGCATATCTGGATGTCCGTTGCCAAATTTACTAGGACCTCTGTAGTTCCCCTTCCTCTCCTGAAGCCAAACTATGTGGCCGGCAGCCAGTTATGGTGTTCCACCCTCCATTCCAACATGTGCTTGACCATTCTGACCATTCTTTCAAGTACCTTGTATGTGCATGGGAGAAGGGTGATCGGTCGATACGATTCTGCTTCGTTATCCTTTTTCCCCGCTTTCTTCACTGTTACTATTCTTGCCGTCTTCATTGTTGCAATGTCGATTCACTCCTCCCATACCTTGTTCAGTATATTTAGCAAATGCCTTTTCCCTTTCACTGGTAGTCTCCTGACTATACTATGGTAGATCTAGTCTGGTCCTGGGGCGGAACTCTGCCAAACAATAATGCTTTATCAAGTTCTTGTACGCTAAATGGATGCAGCAGTGCGTGGTTTGTGTCTCCCTCCGTCTACTGTTGTTACGGATTCACTGAAGGAGGTGCTATTTTTAGCAGCATCTCCACCGCTAGATTTTCGGGCAAGGGTTTTCCATACTTCTCATTCGTTTTTTTAATGTTTTAGTCTTTTAATTGTATTCCAAACTTCTTGAATTGGTGTGTCATTATTTAATGTTACGCAGTAATTTTCCAAGATTCTCCTTTTGTTTTGCTTAAGCAATTTCTTTGCCTTAGCTACTGTCTGTTTCACATAGAGATAATTCTACAGGGTTGACATTTCTTCGTATTTTTTGAATGCTTCCTTTCGCAAGTAGATTGTTTCTGCAACTCTACGTCCCACCATGCCTTCGATGCATTGTGTCGTACATACGTTGGTTTCTTGTGTGGAATTGATTTCATTGCTGCGTTTTCTTTTGCTGCTATCAGCTTACGATAGTCTTCTTTCACTTCGCTACATTCCTCTTACGAGTCTACATTTTCTCTAACAAACTTGTCATAAGCACTCCAGTCTTCTTTTTCTATATTCCATTTGTATGGTGATTGGATCACTGATAGTGATATTTTTGCTGTAGGCAAGGATATTAGTATTGGTAGATGGTTAGATCCCATTAACTACTGCATTACTTTCCAGTCCGCTACCAGTGCTAGACTTATCAACGCCACTGACACATCTACTGCTTAGCTTATTTGGCTAGGTGAGCCAATTAGAGTGTGTGTACCGTCATTTAGAAGAATCAAGTTTTCTTCATCGATCATTTCCATGAGACATTGTCCAGCTGTGTCTGTCTACGGGCATCCCAATAACTGGTGGTGTTCGTTTATATCCCCTAAGACTAATTTCGGTGATGGAACTTGCCTCATTATATTACTTACTATGTGTTTCGATATCACCGTCTATGGCGATCAGTATAGTGAGAGAACTGCAAATTTTGTCTCTGCCATGCCCATTATAACCGCACATGCATCTAAACCGGCATAAGGATTTCTTATTTTGATCTTTTCGTATTTTATGCCCTTCCGAATTATGATTACCTCTCCACCATAACCCCATAGTTTCTGTCTGCTCTTACTGTATGGTAGTCTGGAAGTTCGAAAGTTGTCCCAGGTTTTAGCCAAGTTTCGCAGATAGCACCTATTTGTATATCTGCTCTATGGAGTAGTTCCAGTAGGACTGCTTTATTGCTTCTATCGGAGCGAGCATTCTACGGTAGTATTCTATTAGCTGCTTGTTTCATTGTTGTAGGGTTCATCATTAGCAGGGTGAGGTATCATGTTCCTTTCTAATAATTGCCTAATATCGTTAGCTCCCAGTTGTTCTCTCTACTATCTTAGTGATCAACTCCACTAGTTTTTCTATAATATTTTTTCCTGTGTTCTCCGAGTCTTCTGTCCGTTGCGGTCGATAGGGGTTACTACCCCTCAATGTTCCTGGTGTGATTCTTGGGTCAAACATATGCTGGCACATCATAGAGTATGTTGGTATGTTCTGTGACTGTGTGGACCAGTGCCCACCCTGCCTTCGTTAGCCAGAACGCTTTGGTGGTTCAGAATCCACTTTAAACTGTAGCTCACCTGTACTCGGTAGGACTACCGAGTTAGGTTAAGGTGGATACGACAGAGGTGGAATGCGCACAGCCAATTGAAACCTTGTCACCAGGTCATTACAACCTCATGGAATTATTATTATTAACTGCTCTATATTCGATATCGTAATGAGGTCACGTAATTTGTTTTATTGTCTTATATGTACCAAGGAAAAAAATAGGTAAAAATTTAAAGTTCATAATCGGGTCAATTTATCGACCTCCAGATTCTGATTAGGCAAACTCGGAATACTTCAGAGAGTTGCTTAATCGTGGGTGGTGACTTTAACCTACCGTCGGTTAAGTGGGACACATACACGTTCAGGTTGGGTGGAAGAGATAGGTTAATAACCGAAACGTTCCTAGAATCATTTGCAGAAAGATCTCTTGAACAGATGGTCGAAGAGCCAACGCGGTGCGACAAAGATTCCTCGTCCATTCTGGATCTTTTTCTAATTAGCAATCCTGATATTGTAAATACAGTTTGTATAGAAGACGGTATAAGTGATCACAAGGCGGTTGTGGTAACGTTAAAAACAAGTCTGAATTTGAAGCATGACAAAGAGAAACTCGTATATTGCTTCGCTAAGGCAAACGATGCGGGTGAGGTTGATCACATTGCGAAAATTTTTGAAACGTACACTCTAAGTACAAATGTTGAGGAACTTTGGTTTAATTTAAAAGAACTAATATGGACCGGTTTAAATCAGTTTGTTCCTAAGAAATGTATTAAGGTCAGTAAGAACTTCCCTTGGTACAATAAGGAAGTGAAACGTTTGCTCTGGAGGCAAAGGCGTTTATATGGCACGTGAAGAAATCGGGGGACTCATCTAATCGTGCTAAATTAGTCCAGTTGGGTGCGGAAGTGTGTAAGGCAATGCGCGATGCGTTTAAAGAATTCCAAGCCAGGAATTTATCCGAAGATCTAATTACTAATCCAAAAATGTTCTGGTCGTATATCAAAGTAATAAGAGGCTCTTGTAAGGTTATGCCGTCGCTGATTTAAGGAAAATGGTGAATTAACAGATACAAGCGTAGAGAAAGCAGAAATTTTGAATAGTATATTTAAAAAAGCTTTCACGATAGAAAACTCTGAGGAGATTCCGATATTTAACAATCGTACCGACAAAATTATGAATGATCTCGTTCTTGATGTCGAGGGAATAACTAAACTGCTTATGGATGTAAAAACCAATAAGGCTCCCGAACCAGACGGTATTCCTACAACATTCTACTCAAGGTACATAAAGGAAATTGCACCGTATTTGATGAAATTATATACCGTCTCCTCGGATCAAGGAAAAATACCAGTCGAATGGAAGACCGCTATCGTAACTCCAGTGTTTAAAAATGGGAATGTTAATGATCCTCAGAATTATAGGCTGATCTCGTTAACTTCAATATTTTGCAGGATTTAAGAACATAACATCTATTCGAATATCATGCGGTTCTTGGATGAAGGTGAGCTTTTAAACCCAAATCAACATGGATTCAGAAAAGGCCGATGCTGCGAAACACATCTTGCACCTCTAATTCACGACTTGTGCCAAATTATAGATGAGCAATCCCAGGTTGATTTAGTTCTATTAGAATTTAAAAAAGCTTTCGACACTGTGCCCTTCACTAGGTTACTTAGGAAACTTCGTGGTTACGGCATATCTAGACAAATATGCGACTGGGTTGGAGACTTTCTGAAGGGCAGAACACATTGTGTAGTTCTCGACGGTGAGCGTTCATCACGTACCGAATTGAGGTCCGGGGTCCCCGAGAGAAGCGTGATAGGGCCTCTGTTGTTTCTCATATACATTAATGATTTATGCGACATAATAGGGGGGATGAAAAGATTATTTGCCGATGATGCCATTATTTATCGTGAAATCAAAACCCAGAACTTCTTAGGCCAGTTCTGCTTGAGCATATTATAGTCGTCAGACCGTTCCATGGCTGGGATTCCATGTTGTAGTATGACGCTTCTCGTCATGCTCCATATATATATAAATATATATATATATTATTTAGATTATTTTATTCTGTTAATTTGTTCTGTTATTAATTTCATTCTGATATTAATGACCTAGATTAGTTTATTAATTTAGATCTAGGGCGATCCAGTTGATTAAATAATTTATTAAAGGGCAAGAGTTTGTTTATGTTAGGGGTGCCAGTGTAAACATGCAATTCATTTTATTAAAGAATACAGTGCCGTTAGCATTTTTAAAAAATGTTAAAATCAGCGTCGTGTTAGCAGGAAGGGCAGCTCGTGACACTGCTCCGGATTGGCGAGTGAGACATAGTGTCGCCACTGTGCGGGAGGGATGGGACGGCGGGACCTCCCTTGTTATCCTCGGAGCTGCCTCAAGACCAGACGGTCGTATGATGGGTGATCGCGAATGAAACTTGGGTTGTGTATCGCGTGATTCCAACAAGCAGACCTCTCGCCAATGAAATGAGACATTGGGGAACACATGACTAAAAACTTTGGATTTTCTGTTCCGCATGTACGTCCGAGACCACGAGAGGCGTGGCCAAAGAATTCCTGAGGGAGAAACAACGAACGATTGGGACTGTTTGGCTGATATCGATGGAGAGAAGAGCAAGTGTCCATTCGGCTTCCGACACGTCGAATGCAACGCGGATTGAGGCACTGTAAACGCTGTCTATCGAGCATCGCGGTCTACAAGAAATGGTAATGTGTTACTCAACCAGGCCAGCGTGTACGTTTCATGGAACAGCAAAGACCCATAAGCGTCACTGTGATCAGAGATTTCCGTTCTAGTCGCTGAAAGCTTCCACTGAGCTAACAGCACAATTTGCCAGTCTCTTTGTGTTATTACAAAAAAGGACCCTGTTCTTTAAACTTTGTTTTTGTTATTTTGAATGGTAATTGTTCACATTCATGGCACCCAAGATAATTATTTTGATTGTGTAAAGATACATCATAATGCCGATGTTCGTTTACATGATGTATAATATGTATTCTGTTAATTACATTCCATCATTCAGATTTTGATCATTTGAGTGAAGGTTTAATTCAACCACTGTGTGCTTTTCCTACCCAGCTAATTGTAAACCTAGGCTTCGCTTTGATATTTTACATTATAATGCATTAACAGTAATGTAAATATGCCTAGAATTGTAAATGCCAGAAGAACCAATAAGCGCTAAGTATATTTTATCTGTAATCGCGCCGAAGTTGAGATTCTTGCGTCAAAAATTTACATTCATACATATTAATGAAATTAAATAAAAATATAGGATCGTAATTTTTCACGGCGTTGAATATTAATATATTTTTCTCGGGCTTCCAGCCGTGTTAATATATCATATTTGCGGGACGTTTCGAAGGCGTCCATCTCTGCCTCCATTCTCAACCAAATGTCAGTGTATAACTGTTTGTTTATTCAGCCGCTGCTACGGAAACGGTGGAAAACAAAAACCAACACAACGCGATTACGTCATCCGCTCTTCTGCTCGTTACCGGCGCGAAACTGTTTCAGCATTTTAATCGCCGAGTTCCAGGCCGCACTGAGTTGATAACCAGTGTCCCTGTTGACTAATAAATCAGTTAATCTTATTTCTACAGCCTCTGTAATAACGCTGGCCCAAAAATCTTTGACCCGGGCCTTGCGTTTCTGCCGTTTGTGGGTGCCCTAAGTTTCAAAATAGGTAGACTGCTATCACAACACGGAGTCAAGACAATTTATAGACCACCCACTAAAATTAGTAACTTGGTCGGCAGCGTTAAAGATGACCTAGGTTTACGAACCCCTGGTGTATATTATATACCATGTGAATGTGGCCGCGGCTACATTGGACAGACGCAGCGATGCATTGTGCAGCGATGTGTAGAGCACGCCAGAAATGTTCGTCTTGGGCAAGAAGAAAAATCTGCGGTGGCCGAACATAGTGTGCAAGAAGGTCACACTTTTGAATTTGAAAAAACAACCATTTTAGTTCGGGTCAAAGATTTTTGGGCCAGCGTTATTACAGAGGCTGTAGAAATAAGATTAACTGATTTATTAGTCAACAGGGACACTGGTTATCAACTCAGTGCGGCCTGGAACCCGGCGATTAAAATGCTGAAACAGTTTCGCGCCGGTAACGAGCAGAAGAGCGGATGACGTAATCGCGTTGTGTTGGTTTTTGTTTTCCACCGTTTCCGTAGCAGCGGCTGAATAAACAAACAGCTATACACTGACATTTGGTTGAGAATGGAGGCAGAGATGGACGCCTTCGAAACGTCCCACAAATATGATATATTAACACGGCTGGAAGCCCGAGAAAAATATATTAATAAATAAAAATAATTAATTTCAATAAGAAACGTAGTGAGCAATCGATTCCCCGATACAATATAGCGCCCAACGTGGAGAAAATTAATTATTTTATATTTTTTTAAAAATAAGAAGTCTCAAGAAACGATGGTGACAGTTATTTTTTTAGAATAGAAAATTTTAGATGTTTACTTTGTCAATGCTTCAGAGAAAATTCAGTTTTAAATTCATTACTTTGCCAATGATTCAAAATAAGTACAGTTGCATCGAAAAATTTGTTCAATTTTAAACATTCAATTTTTGCTTATTTGCAACAAAATAATATTCAATTTTAAAACATTGAATTTAGATACAGTAATTTGTTTTTTAATGCATGTTATTAGATAAGAAATTATTTATGCATGTTCTGCTCATGTGGGCCGAAGTCAACCAGATTCAACAACATCTTATGAAATGGGCTTTTTCTAGCTTCTTCAATTTCTCTTTCTTTTTTCTGTCAGTTTTCGGCACTTGTGCCTGTAGGTGGCTTGTAACAACCTTATACTCGCTACCAACAGTTGGCCCTCTAACTGTTTTGAGCACTCGAGCAGGTTGCCTTCTCCCTCCACTTCACTTTACCATCACAAAACTCACTTTAATTACTTCTTTTAATTTTCCATGCAATACTCTTCTCTTTCGTAAATGCTTCAAGTATAGGTATTATTATATAAATAACAATAAGAATTGCATTCCATTCAATTTATTACGTACTTGTAGCATAGATAAAAACAATACAAAATCTTCAGAAAATTTGTTCTACTATTATGAATTTATGTACAAAATCTTTCAAAATCCATCATACATTGCAACCATGCTTGTAGGGGCTGGTGCCTTGGCACCCCACATCCCTATGCCATGACTGCTGTTCGGTGGCCTCGAGCGGAATGCTCTCAATGTAAATGTAGCTATGTTACGAGTGTACTACGGTGCGCGGATGGCTGGTTGGCGGGCCTATTAACAAATAATGGGTTTCCTAACTCCACATTAAGGCTTCATTATTATTATCTGAATTACTATTTCAAGAACAAGAAACTTTACAATTAATATTGAAATAAATAACTGTAACTAGCAAATACTATAGATAGGGGGTGGGCTAGTTACAAGTGGCAAATATGTAACAGGCTATAGTCTCAACGATGCGGTCATAAAACATCAGTTCAACATTCATTCTCATCTTCATAGATCAAAGGATTTGAGTGGATGTTCTTTGTTGACATTTTCAGTGGTAGATCTGTGTAGCTCATCTTCCTTCTACATCAAAATACTACCGAGATATTTAAATATGTAATGCCAACGAATCAAATGTAGTGATCTAAATTTATATGTTTTAAACATCTTCTCGAGTGTTCACCGATAACCAAATTTTCTAGAAAGAAAAAAATTGTAAGAAGTTGCTTCAAGAATGACGGTAGTATGAATGTCTTAAATAGGAAGTTTCCCATTTTGTAATTTAAAGGAAAGGGGAGGAGACGGAAGCCATGGTTTAGTAGCTTGAGAATACGTCTTTCCTTCTTCTCCGAATGACTGTTAGCACTGTGATGTCGATACTCCCATCTAAAATCACACTTGACGAAAAGAAAAAAACCTTTGATGTTATCTGTAAACACATTACCTCGTTCCTTCAAGACTGCACTTTTGAAAATGACGTCCGTGGTGTGAAAAAGCACACCTTGTGGCTGTAATAGCACACACCATTCGAAAGTGGAGTTTGCAGATGTGGTAAAAGAACTGAAGCCGCGACCGCAGAGTATAGGCTGCAGGCCGCACTTTTTCAATTCGCGCTGCCGGTTTCTGCGGTGGGAGAGGTGTAGCCGCCCCACTCAGGTATCGTACTCTTTGAGAGAAACTTTCCAGAACACACTCCCCACTTACGAACTGAAGTCTCGCAATGTGTAAGGGTGCAGTGTATGATCAGGAACGAAATCGTGTCTTCCTTTTAAAATACAATCTGGTAAAGCAGAAACGGAAATTATCATAATTAGTTACCCAGAAAGTATCAACGCTGAAGCTTTTTAAACCGTTGGAGGGCGGCAGATATTCCATGTTAAGGACCGTGCTGTGGTGTGTCTGCGCCGTCACGTCTTCTGCTATTGTTAAGTGGTGGCTGTTTCATAACCACACTTATATGAGTTTCGTCTGTATGTGGTATGTTGAGAATCTAGCAATCCATGTACCACGAAGTCCGATTGACTTGAAACTTCGCATAAATTCTCGCTGCTAATGACAATACAATATTCAATGATTATATTTACCAATTTTAATAATTAATAAATTAATTTGTTAACATTTAATTACTTCTCACAGTCGAAATTTTTAACGGGGTAACACATTACAAAATGAAAGGTAAAAAAAAAAAGAAACATCGTAACCATCTGCATCTCTCAATCCCCGCCACATCGCTTGACGGAAGATGAACAAGAGCCAGACTCCACTGCAAACTGCAGAATGTTGCCAAATAACATACCTTAAAAATTTCGGTTGAAAGAATAATGTCATTATGGCACCATTTTCCACAAAAATTGTGACAAATAGTGATGTTACTGAACAATTATCTGCTTTTAAATATGTGGCTTCGAGACCATACTACTTTAAACAAGTTAATGTGATTGTATGTGGTCCGTCTTTCTTGAATTATGATTTTCGGTAGTTTTTCTTGTAAGTTAATTTTGACTCTCATGAGCATTTCCATAGTTACTAATCTTCTTTGTTTTTTTTCTTTTTCCACATAGCTGCCTTTACAAAAATAAGAAGACGTACACATTCTTTATGTATAAGTTTGAGAGATGGTATTTGTATCAGTATTTTTTTATTCAACTTTATCAGCAAAAACAATTCATAAAGCCTATGTTACATCTTTCAGTAAATGTTTCAAAATATGCAAGCAAATTTCAAGACGAACAAAGGGAATGACGGCCAGGCGTCACCTAAATGGATTGATCAAGTATATTTGGAGTACGCTAATTCCAGTGTTGTATTTTCTGCGGATGATAAGTTGTCATTTAAAGGGGTGAAATATATATTCTAATAGCCTAAAATACAGTGTATTTTTCTTTGGTGGATTACTGAATTTAATGCTTCTTCACAATATTCATTTACATATTCTGACATCAGTTTCTCCACTGATTTGATGCAGAGCCTCCTCCATTTGTTCCTATCCTGAAGTAAACATTTGATACCAACATATCCTTTGTATCTGCTTCATATACTCTGTTTCTGTCTTCCTCTAAAATTCTTACTCATGACTGTTCCCTCTACTAACACATTAACCAACCACAAAGTCTCAGATGGGACCCAAAATCCTGTCTCTCTTTGAGACAAGTCCACACACTTCTTTTCTCTTCCATCATTTCGCAGTTTATCTGACCTAATTTTCAATATCTTCCTATGATAACACTTTTTAAATGCATTTCTTCTTTCTGGTATTCCTTAGATCCAAACTTTACTTCCATAAAGTGCAGTAAATCATTCAAGTAGCATCAGAAAGTTCTTACTGAAGTCTGGCAATACGGTTGAACCCAACAGATTTATTTTTCTGAAAATGGCTGTTTTGCGACGATTGTTCTGCTTTTGGGATCGTTCTTACTTCTGCCGAAAGTTTCAGTTTAACTTTATGAATAATATAATTCCCGCCCCATCGGCTAAGTTGATTGTGGAACCGTGAATATATCCGGCGCTGTCGTGAGGTTAGCTGATTCGAATCCTGATTGCAGTTAGAAATTTTTATCATTAGGGCTTTGCCGGCAAAATAGGAGAGGTTGTGGTACATAATTCTAATCACCAGATTGTGCCTTAAAGTTTTGGGTTAAATCTCAAACCTCTCCGCGGTGGTATGGAGTGAGGGCACGAATAAGGATGTTAAGCTTGACTGCCTCCTGTTCCTTTCGGAATAATAGACTTGAATGGTTCAGCACTGGGGTTTACCCTCTGCCTTCTTTCACCTCTTACCCACAACACAAGCAACATACTATCCTGAACAGGCACTCTATCACGGTAGTCCACTCAGACAACACCATTAAGAACACTATCACACTGGGGAACGTAACGGGAATCTATCCCAGTTCAACTTCCCAGTCATAAACACTGCCATGCTAACCCCTATACCCGGACATTGGTATGGAGTGAATATAAGGAGGAGAAGAAGAAATAATATAATAGTACCAATTTGTGTGGTATTAGGGACCTTGTGACAGTTTATTACTGGCAGTTATGAACCTTCCACTCAGTTCGCATGGATAATTAGCTTCCAACGATTACCAAGACAGCACTCGAACAATTAAGTCGATTATTCGCATTTGCACACTGGGAATAACAGCGTGTTTTTAGACGAGAAAGCCCATCCTAACAATAACTCGTGCCAGCTGTCAGCTCGTATTGTTTTAAATAAAATGCCATTGCTAAATTCAGTTTCGTCGCCCCCCCCCCCAAAAAAAAAGAAAGATATGGGTTGTCAATGCTGCCGGAATTAAATCCACTGTTCCAAATACTAATCACATGATTTATTTATCACTGCTGCTTCTAATCAACATTAACATGTTTATACTGCACTTTATTTAACAATCTGCAAATAAAAAATACATTTAGTTTACTGCCTCTATAAAGCAGAACGTACGTCTTAACATTCTGGCGCGGAGCTGTTCAGACTCAGCTGTTGCTAGCGAGAGTCAAAGATTCCTAACACAGTAGCTAACGATATTCAACTTACGCTACCCATAGACTGTTATACACTACGGCTTATAGAACCCAGTCAATTTACAAATGTTAATTCAATTATTCATAACACTTATAATTAATCATAGCAAAATAATGTACTATTATTATTATTATTAATCAATGATTGGAAGGTTCTGAGAATATCACACAGTGTAAGCTACCTCTTTCATAGCTACCCAAAATAACCTAATATATAGGAGACTCCAGTTTAACATTTAATCCGACCCAGGGGCAATAAAAATATCTTCACATTATCAATGCAAAGCTTTGCCAGATGTGATGGTCATTTTTAAAGCCCTTAAAAATGGTTCTAAAGAGTGGGATTTTAAGCATTGACCTCAGATACCTCACTCTGTCGTCTCAACGAAATCATCCAACACACCACTCTTCATAGTTAATTGATTTCTCATATTACTTCTGCTGCATCTGATATTATTTTTATTTCTAACCTGCTATTTCCGTCATCACTTCTATTACGTTTCATGATTTATTATTGGTTTGATTTACACTTATTTCAAATTTTTTACCCTTACCTACATTGAGAAGTGAGAACTGCCTATGGAATATCTGATAAAATTTCTTTGAATTGAAGGGATACTTCTACTTGTCAGATAAAATGTTTAATTACGCATTCATTAACAGATACCATACAATCAAAAACTTGCTCAATTCGAACCAGGTGTCTAATTATTGTGAAGATCATGGGTGATGTAGTACACAATTGGTACACAGTTACAATAAATCTACACTATTATAAATCTGTAAGCAAACTGCGTGTGTCTAATTATTTGAACGGGAACTGCGCGAAACCACATCAATTTGGATGGTGTTTTAAAATGTTTTGAGCTAATGGTCCGAATTAAAATCTGCGGAAATACCCAGGGACAGAGGAAATAATTAAAAACATTTCTAGATAGGTAATTATGATTCACGAATCACACTGTAGTTGAGATGTTCCGTCCTTCCAAGATAACTGATAAAGAATCACACAAACTTTTTTAGGATTATGTTTCGTTTTTTGTCTTCGGCTATTTGTCTAATCTGTTCTCTGGTATTTAAAACACTGTAATTAACGGAATATGTTACTCAAACGTATTAAGTGTAAGTAATAGATAATTTACTGTAAACACAATCGCCTAGATTATTAACATCTTTATCAGTTACAAAATTTGCCTCTGGTACGAAATGTTTTGCAATCCTCGATGAATGCTGTTCAACGTTAATTAAAAACGTTTATATGTGATATTTCTCCCTTACATGTCATATCGATGCGAAACTCAGTTTTTTCTAGAAGAAAGATACCTTCAATAAACATCAACCGATAACAGTACGTATTTCCTATGTGCAAATATTGTATAACAATATCGTCAAAGGTACGTGTTTACAAATTTTGGCAGCTGTTCAGACCACAGCCAGTAGAATAAACTGTACTTTTTTAATTAAATAACACTGATAACCCTGTTTGCGGTTGTAGCTTTTATCGCCATAAAGTTGGAACTTACTACGTGCTATAGAGTTTTTGACGACAGCAACATGGAACCAATGATTCTAATTTTTTATGCTACACCACGTAAATTATGAAACTAAATACTGATTGTATTGACAATCGGAAAAAATCACAAATGCTAAAGAAATCCATGAAGCTGCCGAAACAATTACTGACTGGGGCAGAAGTGGGAGGTTAGTGTTGAAAATATCACAAAGCCAGTAATAAGGATGTTACTGGTGAACTGTAGGAGCATAATGAACAAAGTAATAGAAATTGCAAATTTAATGGAGATACATGAACCACAAGGAATTATAGGTGTAGTATCTTGGTTAAAAAAAGAAGTACTAGATAATGAGGTTTTGTCCGTAGTGTACCGCAGAGACAGAGAAACAGTTGGTGGAGGAGTTTTAATACTGGCGAGCTAAAACTATTACAGTTTACTGGCGTTCATAGATCATGACCATGAGTTACTTGGGGTAGATTTCTGTGGTAATAAAAAAGAAAAAATCAGGGTATTGGTTGCTTACGGCAGTGGAAGAATGGCTGATGAATATGAAGCTCTTGGGGAGAAATTAAATTCATACATAGATTTCAAAGGTGAGAATAGAATGGTCATTATTGGTGGGGATTTAAATTTACCAGGTATTATCTGGGTAGGAAATAAGATTAATAACACAAGGGAATAGAGATTTGCAAATACCTTAATAAGGCAAGGAGGGTTTACAAAAATCGTAGATCAGAACAGTAGGGGATAAAACAGGATGATAACTTTGTATGATGTCAAGTAACTGAACGAATAAGTGATCACGAAGTAGTTCTGGTGGATATTAGAGGATTCAGTAAACCGGTTGCCAAAATTGAAGAGGGAAATACGTACAATCATAAAAAGGCACAGATTTTGATCATGAAGAGACTTTAGGCTGGAATGACGACAGCCATTTGAAATTATCTAGGAGGCGAGAAGGCCTGAAATTTCGTCTTATATTACGCAGAAAGACGAGGGGAAATTTAGGAAGGAGAAAATCTGAATGGTGCA
Source organism: Vandiemenella viatica (assembly GCA_031002005.1). NCBI lineage: Eukaryota > Metazoa > Arthropoda > Insecta > Orthoptera > Morabidae > Vandiemenella > Vandiemenella viatica. The sequence continues at coordinate 337,975,636 of JARYHS010008074.1, read as the reverse complement.
ATGATTGTGGAATAGTACACTCCTGGAAATTGAAATAAGAACACCGTGAATTCATTGTCCCAGGAATGGGAAACTTTATATACACATTCCTGGGGTCAGATACAACACACGATCACACAGACAGAACCATAGGCACATAGACACAGGCAACAGAGCATGCACAATGTTGGCACTAGTACCGTGTATATCCTCCTATCGCAGCAGTGCAGGCTGCAATTCTCCCATGGAGACGATCGTAGAGGTGCTGGATGTAGTCCTGTGGAACGGCATGCCAAGCCATTTCCACCTGGCGTCTCAGCTGGACCAGCGTTCGTGCTGGACGTGCAGACCACGTGAGACGACGTTTCATCCAGTTCCAAACATGCTCAATGGGGGACAGATCCGGAGATCTCACTGGCCAGGGTAGTTGACTTACACCTTCTAGAGCACGTTGGGTGGCACGGGATACATGTGGACGTGCATTGTCCTGTTGGAACAGCATGTTCCCTTGCCGGTCTAGAAATGGTAGAACGGTGGGTTCGATGACGGTTTGAATGTACCGTGCACTGTTCAGTGTCCCCTCGACGATCACCAGAGGTGTACGGCCAGTGTAGGAGATAGCTCTCCACACCATGATGCCGGGTGTTGGCCCTGTGTGCCTCGGTCGTATGCAGTCCTGATTATGGCGCTCACCTGCACGGCGCCAAACACGCATACGACCATCATTGGCACCAAGGCAGAAGCGACTCTCATCACGGAAGACGACACGTCTCCATTCGTCCCTCCATTACACGCCTGTCGCGGCACCACTGGAGGCGGGCTGCACGATGTTGGGGCGTGAGCGGAAGACGACCTAACGGTGCGCGGGACCGTAGCCCAGCTTCATGGAGACGGTTGCGAATGGTCCTCTCTGATACCCCAGGAGCAACAGTGTCCCTAATTTGCCGGGAAGTGGCGGTGCGGTCCCCTACGGCACTGCGTATGATGCGACGGTCTTGGCGTGCGTCCGTGCGTCGCTGCTGTCCGGACCCAGGTCGACGGGCACGTGCACCTTCCGCCGACCACTGGCGACAACATCGATGTACTGTGGAGACCTCGCGCCCCACATGTTGAGCAATTCGGCGGTACGTCCACCTGGCCTCCCAGATACCCACTATACGCCCTGGCTCAAAGTCCGTCAACTGCACATACGGTTCACATACACGCTGTCACGGCATGCTACCAGTGTTAAAGACTGAGATGGAGCTCCGAATGCCACGGCAAACTGGCTGACACTGACTGCGGCGGTGCCCAACCGCTGCGCAGCTAGCGCCCTTCGACGGCCAACACTGCTGTTCCTGGTGTGTCCGCTGTGCCGTGCGTTTGATCATTGCTTGTACAGCCCTCTCGTAGTGTCCGGAGCAAGTATGGTGGGTCTTACACACCGGCATCAATGTGTATTATTTCAATTTCCAGGAGTGTATATTTGTCTTAAAAGGTAGAACCGCATCATCGTCAGAGAAGCCCATGGGCATTCAGCGAATGGAACAGATCTCTAAATGTGGGAATTAGATTACTGGTATGTGGTATGTTTAGCTGTGGAAAAATTTCCTTGTATACATAACAGACCTATTTGAAACTGAATCACAGAATTTTGAAAATTCCATTTATTCGTAGAGAGGGAAGGAAAATACTACAACTGTAAACGGGGACCGGTTGGTGAGAGTTCTACGGAGATCAACCAGGAACAATTACTTTCGCTCTTAATGGTAGCCAGTCCATTGGTTTCGTGGTGATACACATGAAGATGCGTATCCAGATAACACCCAAAACGTGGTAATGTGATCTCTAAATAATCGTAATGCGCGAACATCTATCGTTGTGAACAATTAAGCGCCCATTGGGTCAATTTAAATCTCGCTGTCCAATGGAATACCAAGTTATAATGAATGATTAATTTCTCTTAATTTGTTAGTCGTAGATCATAAAATGTAATTTTTTGCATACGGTAATTCATGATTTTGAATGATTTTAATACTAAATAATCTGTACTGGAAACCAAAATTCCTCAAATATTACGTTCGTATTTATTAAAATTAAATTGAAGGTCAGATTCTATTGATTTTAAATAGATTTTGCTAAAATCATTTCTTTTTACCATGAGGACATAATGAATATCATATTTACACGAAAATAATATTCCATTCCACAATGACTTATTGCTATTGGTTGAATATACAAAGAAATTAATTTTATGATTACTAAAAATATAGTAAACAAAGCAAGAAAATGGATTATTATAAAATGGTTCCCGATGCTGCGGCTATGATGACATAAAACTTTTTTAAATATTAGGTTCTTAAAAATAATACGTTTCCAAGTAGATGATTACATATTGTTTATAAGAATAGCGTTAACGGACTAATTGCCTCGATGCCGACACGCACTTGGGTTCAAATAGTAATAGCTGTAAAATAAAATAATAAAACTCCTAGTTTCATACCGGAACTTGAAACTGATAAGGGTGGCCATCATTTTACAGGATCCCAGCACATTAACCTGCAGGGTGCTTAAGGTTTCTTGACCTGATGTAGTTGTAGGTCAACGCTGAACAAAGATATACCAAGAGTGGTCTTAGAACAAGGTTTGTGTCTGATGCGCGACCTACCACAAAAGCGAGTCTGCCAACAGCTTTTTCATCCTGACAGTAGATTTACCGCCCTTGTAAGCGTGATTACTTGGTGTAGGTGTGGAGTCTCAACAGGCTGCTTCCTCCCCGTATTTAACGAGAGGCAAGAAATGCCACAGCAAATTTACGATACACTTCGCGCGCAAACCTCTCGTCATGAGAGCCTCACTTCAAGTCAGCTTCGAACAAAACGAACTACTGGTGCGTAATTAAAGTGATCCACTTCTGGAAGTAATTAATTTTTATAGGTATGGTACAAAATTCAATTAAGTTTAATCACCTACTGATTACAACCTCACCTGAAAGGAAAAAATATACGAGCATTTCTCAGTGCTTTAGGTTTGTGTTCAAATGTGATCTAGTCTTGCCTTTTGTTTCATCGAATATTAATGTTTACATATGCGCTCTGTGGTAGGAGATACTTCGGTGTTTGTAGGCTATTCATGTGCATTAGTTATGATTTCCCGTACTGCATTCTCCTCACTCTGTCGTTCTATCTCAGAGATTTCTGGTATTACTTTCTTTCGCAGGACTCCCTCCTTTTGGAATGTGGCAAAATGAAACAACTGACTGTTCCAAAGCCTCAAACCACCTCTGAAATTCTCTGGTGCAACTATTATGCGCAGCGAAAAACCGCAATAATAGCGTTTACGAACGCAGAATGTGTCAGCTATAAAACAGCTGTAAGTATATGGAAACGCATTACAAATGGACTGTGCAAAGAGTGTAATTTTTTTGCGCCAAAGATCAGAGAATGCTATTAAAAAATAAATCAAGCAAGTTCTTCTGTTTGGTTGACGATACTGTACATAAAAGTTGTCAACGAAATAGGCGTTTGTATGTTCTGTAACATTCACTGTGCAAACACGCGGGTTGAATTATGTCGTTCTAGTTTACAGAACTGAGTTATATTTCTATTAATAAATAATGGAACTGATAAATAATGTCATTCGCATTCTGGTATGTTATTATTAAGTAAAATGCAGCTATCTCTTCTGTGCATGTCTGTCTGTGAAGGTATTATTGCTTTATGCTCTCGTTTTCTAGCAATTTATAACAACATTTAAATTACGAAGAAAAAAAGAGAACAGAAAAGTTCGTGTAAGATGCTAGCAACATACAGAGATATAAAACATTCATGAAAAAAGGAGAAACAATACCAAGAACAATAACAACAACAAGATATTAAAAACGATAAAAAATAGTATTTTTTGCTAATCTTATAACAGGAAGTTGTCAAAAAAGTAAATAACCGGGTGATTGTCAGTCGGTCCTCGCACTGTGATGATTCCATACCTTTACACGTATGTATCCACTTCTATGTGACAAGTCAGAATGTTGTAGCTTAGTATAAAATCAATGCTTGACACAAATAATGCTCTCGGGTGACTAGCCGAGTTATAGAAGTGTTATAATAATCACACAATATTTCGGCGCTCTGATTCTTCACCGGAAGATGGCGCCGACGTAATCAGAGCGCCGAAATATTGTGTGATTATTATAACACTTCTATAACTCGGCTAGTCACCCGAGAGCATTATTTGTATTCTCAACGCCGAGAAAGACTTCGTAATTATATAATGCTTGACACGTTTTTCAGATAGGACTGCGGAATCCTATTATATAAAACGCTAACGTGGCGTCTGCGTGCGTCGTCTATAGCTGCTACACGTATTGGTTACAGAACGGTTACGTGACAGCCGTCACTCGCCAATCAACAGCCACCATATTGCATTCCTTCCTTCATGTTGCATTTTGTTTATTTACTACAGTTAGATGCAGAAACTCGTGTAAGTAGAATGGTGTTCGATGTTTATGTTATATTATTTGTATCAGTTATACGCCAAAATTCATGTAAGGAGAAGGGATTCAATATTTACGCTATTTTATCTGTGTCAGTTATAAGGCCTACATTAAACCATAACCTAAAATTTTATCGGCAGACGGCAAGAAACAGTGAAGTGTATTTAAAATTCGGAGAAACGTAATGATGTATTGGTCAAATAAATAACAGTTATCCGTTTTCGAAATTATAGTCTACGTGATCTTAAGTAAAATGCATTTATTTATGCAAAATCCTAACCAAATACTCTGATAATCTGACCAGAGTAACGTATTCATATAACAAAAGATATCATTAAAAATGACTAATTCGTTTCTCCTTATAAGCTTTTCCAGAATAAATTCTTACTACCATTATATATGATACCATTACTTTTTGATACATGTGTTAACTATTAAATGAGATTTAATATAAACTTTTGATTAGATTTAAACAGTCAAGGATGTGACTATTTACAGTATAAGCGATATGACACTCGGAATACAACAACGATATTATTGCCGCAAAATAGCAGTGAGTAGAGATATTAGAAATACGGAGAGCAGGGAAAAAAATTAATGCGAGGTAATTATTTGTCACAAAGTTACAATTAGTACGTTCGTTTAAATTTACATATTGCTTTTTATTTATCTACGACAACCAGATGCAAAAATTCATGTAACGAGAAGGATATTGTATGTGTACGTTATATTACCTGTATCAATAATGTGTACTTGGTTAAAACACAACCTACGATTTTTTTTATTTATGGCCGGAGATAAGAAACGATGAAGTTTATTAAAAGAGGAAGTTTACACGAAATGTACGAATCACGAAATATATCATTAAGATAAATGGTAGTTATCTGTTTTTGATATTATACTTTCCGTCATTTAAAGTAAAATAATGTAAATAAATCGGTATTACTGGAGATCGCGATTCTGCCAGGAATTGCTGTAGTAAAATGCAAGAATCCTGTAGAAATATTTTCCGTAGTACATTTAACTGTATTAAGCCCGTCCAGGATGTATTACAAACTAATTTCTGCTTGAAAATAATGGTAGTCTACAGGTTGTATTACAACGGAATCACTGCTTAAAAACAATGTCTTGCGATTGACTACAGCATTTGAGAGTAGTAGAAGTTATGATTTTCGAAAGCAATATTAATGGAGGGTTGTGGTTAAGTTGACCAGAAAGCCCACCGACATATTTGATTACGGCGTATTTCACTCTGAAATTAATTTTACAAACCAATTAAACTGCTTTCTTATGCGCCAAGTTACTGAAGGTATTAATAAATTCGGGTGAACGTAGTTCGTACCTATCATGCTGAAGTGTGCCTGGACTAGGAATAAAACTGATATTACATGGATAACAAAAGTTTCTGGATTCCTAATTTATTTTTCATTTTATTGGTTCTATACATCCGCCCTCATTAATTCAGTAGAAGTTACTACTGTATTGCTATGTAGAACATTATCAAATCAAGGCCGCTAGAATTATCTAATAACAATCCCGTATAATTAACCAACAGCAAAATAATAATAATAATAAAATGAACTGCCAGAATATGGCGTTCAAACCGTCATTTTTGATGGGCTAGAAGCTAGTACTCTATAAGGCTCCCAATACCGCGTCACGTAGCCGCTCATGCCTTTATAGAAATATGTTGTAGTTATATTAATATGCAATTTATTGTTGATTAAGAGAAATCAATAGAACAGTATTATAATATGGTAAAGTAACCTAAAAACAAATAATTTTGTCTGTTTTGCTAGAAACTTAGAAATTGTGCTAAATATAAGTATTTTTAGTATTTGGCCTTTAAATACAAGATATGATCTATATTGAGGACAAATTTAAAGTTTCTAGGATTTTTTTAGATTGATTCGGAAACAAAGATAATATGAAATTGATCATTTTGATTACCGATCTTGTCATTATTTTTAAGTTAAAAATATAGAAAAATATTTTCTTGCTATAATTAAAGTATCGACCCCATTTATTGCTATGAAAACCTCGCAGAATATAATTTTACAAATTTTTATGTACCATATTCGGTTCAGTGACACACTTAACATGTCTGCAGCGTATTCTGTCGAAGTTCTAGAGGCCTGTTAAAGAGGGAGCATCAGCAATAGGGTTCCGCTGTCCAAACTCAAATCATACGGATATTTCAAATTGAATAGGCTAGCCACAAATTTTTCGAGAATGGGTTCATAGACAACAAAGCATGAAAACCAGTTTATTTTATTTTTATTAAAAAAAAACTTTATTCATCTCATTTACTGTAATTTCTGTATACTCACTCACAATAAGAAAGATAGGTGAGCAGCAATGATCTGGCCTCACGTACTGGATGTCGCGGTTTAGAATCTCCATCCGGTCATTCAGACTTCCGTTTTCTATTGCTTTCCGTAATCTCTCTACGCGAATGGTGGATGGTGGATAAGGGTATGGACATCATTTTTCCATATGGAGTTACGTCTCGTCGACGTCGATGTCACTAGAGGTGGGAAAGTACAGGGGGCAAAGAACGGGAAGGAATTCGGCCATGACTCTTTCTTGGAAACATCCCTGCCTTCGGCTGGAAGGATTTCGGGAAACCATAGAAAACCCAAATCTGGATGGCCCTCCCGAATACGAGGTCATAGACGAATTCCTTCCAGTTCCTTGTTCCCCAATCTACGTTGGTAAGGCATAGGCCAATAAGAAAAAAAGGCAAGACAACTCCAATGTAGCTAATATACCACCAAATTGCTCATGATTCTTTATTAAGAACCAATTATCTGAAAATCTCCAGACCTTTCCCATGACATGAGATTCTTGATAGTCAACACCGATAACATTTCGATGAGACGAAATGAATGATGGGATAGTCTTCACACTCATTACACGCAAATTGTATAAATAGAATAACAAGGAAAACAATTTTACAGTTAGATTGCAGCATTGAAAACCATCACTTAGAGTATATCGTCATTGCTGACTCTTGGGATACTGACATGACTCTAAAACCTAAAATCTACATAAAAATGATATTTCAAATTGCTATCAGCGAAAGATCCTAAGACCACTAGGAGTTAGCAACACATTCAAATTATTATACGTGACTTCTCGGGAAGTGAAGGACTCAGTACTTTCGCTGTGCTGAATTGAGTATGAGATGCCGTAGGAAAGAATTTGAGGACCCTTTCCAATTCTGATACACTGTATGTATCGGTAATATTACCTAGCAGATGTCGTGGTACTTGGTATTGAAACGAAATAGAAGTATTAAACTGGTTTGAAATAACTGGTTGAAAATGTTAATGTAGAAAATTATGATAAATTATCTTCTTTTTTAAAAAAAATTAGTCCAAACGTAACATTTTTTGTATGTACTCGAAAAGCTGTTATTTTAAAATGTAGTTCCTTGCTTTTCAGTGCAACTGGTAATATATTTCAGATAGCTTACGTACCAGATGAGAGAGAAATCCATTTGTTGGTGAATTTGGACATTGTTTTACTCTCTATACTTTCTGATTATCTATTAAACCTGTGTGTTAGACAATCCGAGCGCAATATACGTATTAATTCTGTAATGCTTCTGATATTCTAAAAATATTTCTAACGTGGAATAATATGAAATTATTATAAAACGGCAAGTTGAAATATTGATCACAACCATGAGAGCGCTTAAATTCCATAGCCATTCTAATAAATCATTTGGTACGATGAAAATAAGAAACTCAGAGAAATTTCATTTCGAGCGAACGTATCGAGATTTCATCTCTTCTCACTACGTCAAAGAATGAAATGGACGAACCAGGCTGATTCCTTTCCGCCATCTAAAACAGAAGAGAACGCTCTCGTTCCTAATCAGCGCTTCTGATGGAACTGGACTTGCGGCAGAAACGGCTTCAGCTGTCGGATTTCAGAGTCAGGGGAATTATGTCCATAGATGTTGTTACGTCTGTTGCATATCTCTCATTCCTAAAAGCGTGGAGACTGAGTTGCTCCTGTTAAGTATATCCCGACGTTATTCGTAATGTACAGCATCCAGGGAAGCAGTAAGAAGCAAGTAACACGGCGAATGAACCGTTTGGCTTGGCTATAATTGTTGGTGATGCGGAAGACATTGATGGTGAGTGGTAGCTACGTTCTCGTTGTCGTAGAGGAAAAAACAAGCCGGCTAACAGTCGAACGAACGGCAGGTAGCTCTTGAAATTCATAAGCGGCGGTCAGATCGAGCTGAATGTTTTTGCACTCGACACACTCAGCTGTCACAATCTAATGCATTTTAATATTACGGCGTGTTTGTCGATAATGGCCAGGAGAAAAAAAAAACACCCCGAGGAGTCTGACGAGAATCACCTTGTCTCTACAGCCACTGTGTACGCTTCATACGTACGTAGACAGGTCAAGGAGAAGATTGTACGTGTTCTGAACCCACGCACACAGTAAGTTCGAAGTAAGTTTTCCATAGTGGCAAATAGAAGTAAGTTTAAACAAGCCATCACACTATAATAAATAAATTTCCCACACTTTTAAATATCTGTTAATTGGGGGTGGGAGTTTTATGGCTCGTTGACATCGAGGTCAATGTACCCGGGAGAAGACAGAGGGCAATGAACAAAATAGGACCTTTTGAAGGAACCATTCCGAAATTCACGTGGAGCTGTTTCGGAGAATCATGGAAATCAGGATGGCAGAGTGGGTACCCAGACCTCCCAAATACCAGGCCTTGAATGTTAATCGTACACTCACCGGCCTGTGAGCAGTATGGCTTTCGGTAAAGCTAAGTTTCATTATATATTTCTGATAGCTAAAAATAAATGATCGACGTCGCACCGTTAATTTCGATGAACTAATGAATTGTCCTTAGAAAATGAGTCTCATAGTAACAAGTGTGATCTTCCTGTAATTATTCAGTTATTTATTTGAAGACGATTCCTACTCACCTAATTATGTACCAAAGTGCTAGGATATATTTCAAACTTTTCCGCGGCAGTTCTTGGGCATCTTGATGGCTTGAAGTTTGAATGTGAATCTTTGCTTCAGTAACGACGCTTAAGTTAGTGACTATGAGGTATTTACAACTCTTACTAAAATTTTTCTTGATTCTAGCATTTTTTCCGAATGTTCCACGTATTTCCCTCGTTGGTTTACTGGTCGGATTAGCGCCAGAGCCTGTCACTCTTCACTGGTCAAAGTACTTTTGTCGTTCATTTGTGAACGGTGTTACTTAAATTATATGTCATTAGTGTATTATTGATTGTGATTCGTATAATTATTGTGACGGAAATTGCAGACACTTCAGAATTCACTAAGACTATTAAGGAAAACCGCTCAAAACCGTAATCAGAAAATTCCATACGTTCCCAACTTGTCCCATTTATCTTCCTGGTAAAGTATGTAGGCACTTTATCGCATTCCATTAAACTGGCAGGTTTCAAATGTAACGCTTCTAGGACTGCACTCAGAAGAAGTAATTACATATTTGAGGATTTTTATAGCAGTCTGGTCGTAATGTTAAGATCAGAGCGAAGAAAATTTGTTCTACGACAAGGGCTTAGAGCAAGAATTGCCTGATGAGAATTTGCATCTAAAGTTGCATCAGATAGAGATATTAGGGAGAAAGTATAAAGAGGAGCCATGCTTTAAAATTTATCATTTATCAACGGAAAAGCGTTCGTGCTCGCTCGTTAACTTTTTCTGAGTTTAGTTGAAGTGCATTCGAGGAATTAATTTGAAATGACTTTTGGTTACTCGCCGACTTTTTTGAAAATGAGCACTTGTAGGAAGTCGCTTCAAAGTTCGTTTTTGCGTCGATGGTGAAAGTACGAGGCAGTTGCCGTGTTTAAAGTAAAACCAGGGAGACCTTTTAATTTTTGAACACAAATGTAATTGCAGCTCGCAATCATTCTAATGATTTGTAATTAAGTCGTTCATAGTTCCCTCCAATAGGTTGCTTTTAGAATTACTTAGATGATTGGAAATATAGGCCACTAATGAATTCTTACAGCTACTATAGAGCTCCAGATAATCTACAATGATACACGCAAATATGTATAATTTATAGTTTTTTGATTTTATGAAACGTTACTAATTGGATAATGTTTATCTAAACAAATAGTAGCCATATTCTGTGATGAAATTCAACTGCCTACTAATATGTGATTATGAATGGCTGAACACCTTTCGTGTCAGTCTAGATGATTTTTGTAAGGAAATTTCATAGCCAAACGCTTTTCACACAAGCGATTAGATGTGATTTTTTTAAGCATTCTTGAAACGGTTCTAATGCATTTTTGTGTAATACTTTACCTTCTCCACAAAACTACTGAGCACATAGACTTGTTTCAAACTGAATTGTGCATCCGAGCCTAAGCTTCAGAGCCATAATTTTTTTCCCGATTTTTCTCTTTCTATTTATCTTATCCTCCTCGTATGTTTCAAAGATATCTCGCTTCTGCGATAATGACGTTAAATAAATAAATTGAGTATGATATTGCTGGCTGGAATATCGCGGAAGAAATCCAGTGAAATTGCAAAATTTAGTTCGTTTCTTTAAAACTTGTTTTCCTAATTAAAAAAAAAAGATTTTTCCTCTGGCATGTTTCCACGCTCATTTGCTATTGTTCTGTGCTTATTAATTCCTAATTTAACCGCTTTTTTTAAAGTAGACTTCTTGTCACTCAATAGTTTCTTAAATATTTGTTTATTGCATAAAATTACATATTTTTATCATCAAATTATTCACTTAAAAATCTATATTTTCTTCATTGGCTGGTCCATATTTGGAACATATAATGCTGAAAATAAATTATAACCATGCGTCCTTTCTACGATGCAGTTTCGAAAATTCTTTACATATTACGCGAAGTTTTTCTGTACGTTTCTAATAGGCTTATGTGTAAAACTTCATAGTATTTAATCAACAAAATAGTTAATTTAATGGAAATGTGTAAACCTACAGTGGAAAAAAAGAAAACTCTATGTAAAATTAGTTTCAAAGTTAAAAAAAACTTTTACAAGTTCATAAAAGTTTATGTGGACTCCTCCAATTAGTTTCTGACAGTTATATTGTTTGCAAATCACTCAAACGCTTAAAAAGAATGTAAGTTGATTTTGTACGGCAATTTGTAGTAATGAATGAGAACTTGATTTGCCATTAACATCATGATCGAATAAAATGGCGAAAAAGTCGATAGAAACGCTCTTTGTCAATGGATGAAGTCGAAACTATTTGCACGAAATATTATGGCATATGTTTGTTAAGATGGCAGAAGGATTTTACTTATTAGTTTTTTTCACAAAGGTAAAGAAACAATCGCTGAACATTTTTAGAAACAAAACATTGACTGAAAAAACTAAGTTTATAGAAGAAAAAGTAAACATTTTTTGTTAAGGCAGTGTATTTGCTGAGGAAAGTGTTTTGACATTGGTAAAAGTAGGGAATTTAATCTATTAGTTGTTGGGCTAACCTTAAAACTTAAAAAATTCTTTACTGCATGGAATAAAAGGTTGTATTCTAACAAATTCAAGGAAGGCCAATACACAGAGCAGTCAATGCCACTGGAACAAATATATTGGTCTTAATGGAAGTTATGATGAGAAATAAATTTGAAGATACCAATAAGTTTTTTCATTGCTATCTCAAGAAATGTTACTCACTCTTGACATCTAAATTTTATTGTTAAGGTAGAATTTTTGTTCAGTATTAATGTTTGTTATGTATTCAAATTTTGAACTAGAGAATCGAATTATTGTAAATGGTTATATCTGAAATAATTTAAATGGAAGATTAATGTCAAAGAAATTAGGTTATGTCTTTGTTGGTCTGTGTTGTGTAACGTAGGCGTTGATATATCGTGGTGTTTTTTTTATACAGGATTACGTAGTGCCTTTAGGAAAAGAGGTTCCCCTCACCTGCGGATGGAGCTCTTAAATAGTGTTGGATACAGCAGTAAGCCAACTGGCGTAAAGAACTCAGCAAGACACGTCTGAGGTAGGCCCAAATCTTTTCTTCGACTTAACGACGCAAACGAGCGCATAGTTTAGAAACCTAAATCTTTTTGAATACGTTCTTACACTTTATATTATTAATCGAATTCTATTTGCGACATTCAAAAGTACTGAGATATCAAATTAAAAGCTTGGGCAGACTATCGTTTGGGTATAGGGGATGTCATGGGACAAGTAATGGCCATCAAATTCACGAGTTTGAAAAAGTTCAAAGCAAAGAAGCTAGATTTGGAAGTTACCACTGAACAGTCAGTAACTTATTATTAAGGAGCAGTGTTGGGAGTCATTAAATGACTTTTTGGGAGAAGAGTGTGCTTGGAGTGAGGCATGGATAGTCGCTGATTAAAAGCAGTATGAGGAAGAGAAGACATGAGCATTAGCAAAAACATTAGCACTTCTTTTGTAACACATGGGAGTGGGAAATGTTCTTTTGTAGGCAATGGAGTTAGGGACGGAAATATGTTGCCAAGTATATTGTTTGAAAATTTTCTTGAAACGGTGAAAGAATATGAGATGAAACTCGTGAAATGCGAAGTATGTGAATAGGGAAACTGCTTCAACACAATTAAAGAAGATTAATAATACTACGTAATACTAGTTACTCACTACAATCTATAAATTCTGCCTCTAATTTTTTGCAGCAATCTTATAACTACAGCGTTTCGAGAAACTTAAAATACCATCACAGTCTTCAGGTTACATATTTTTATCACTGAAAATTTGCTTCATCACATAGTCTGATAACAAGAGAGAAATAAGACTTGAAAAGCTGATGCCCAGCGTTCTATTTGCTGATAAGACTTTTTGCCAGAAAGGAGTACATATTCTATTCACCAGTAAGTTTGCTTACAGTATCCCCGGAGTTTTATTCAATGTACCTTCGTTGCTTTGAGCTGTAGATAGCTATACATCTTGATCTTAATTCTAAGAATACGACTATCCGATCCGTCCCCCCTACCCCTTTTTAAGTAAAACATTACTTCTTGTTCTATAAATCTTGTATTTGATTTCCAGACATTGATCTTTTGAATTTATAGTAAATACACGTTGCTGTGTGATTATACCATGATACGTCTTTTCATGAATTTGCTGTTTTTAAATCAGTTTACTTGATACTTTCATGGCGTTTTTTGTTGGCTATACAGTATATCCAAGTCATTTTACGTTATTCACCCAGAAGTTGGTCTAATTATTTAGCAGCAAGATAGTAGTTTTTAGTGCTGTACGTGTATGGCTGATAAATTCTTCGAATCAAGAATGTGATCAAGACTAGGTTTAAAAAGAATTTTTTTACTAGCAAAAAAGGTAGTCTCCGAAGAAGTCCCCCAACAAAGAACTCAGCGGTTTTGTCATAAATATTCCTTCAATATTTGGGATGCTTTAAATCTTAATTACCGAAAACTTCCAGAGCACATTTTAATTTGTGGAACAAAAAGCCACCTCTGAAGTAGTGTTAACATGAAAGTTGTAGAGTAATGCCGCACAGTTCTGGGCAAGACCATTTAGAGGCGTTTCAGACGGGACACTCGGTGTCCGGCCACTGAATTTTTAGACATCGGCCACCGGAATCCGACGCGGCCACTTCAGAACCACTCGGAGTCCCTGCTTCCCTCACGGACAAAGAACGCGATTGTTGTAATTGATATTGGTACTAGTTTTATTCAGAATGTTTGAACCTGAGGAGTCTTCCACGCCATTATGCATTGTAAATAATTTCAAAAATAATAAAACGAAATAAAACAAATAAAACCGTGTGGGTTCATCCAATATCTGCTAAAAGATTAGAAAGTGGAGCCTTTTCTACATTGATTAATGAGGCTGTGGCGGATGATAGAAAGTTCTTCAATTATTTTACCCTCTGGCCTCGCATTCGGGAGGACGCGGGCTCGAATCCCCGTCTGGGCATCCAGAATGGGGTTTTCCGCAATGCTTCTTTTAAAAGGCCGTGGTAGAATTCCTTCCCGTTATTTACCCCCCCCTCTTTGCCATCCTTTTCCGCCTCGAATGACCTCAACGTCGACGAGGTAAAAAAAAATTATTTCCGGACGTCACAGTCGACATTTCAGGAAAGAATACGAAAAACATAAATTTTGTATTTAAGTACCAGAACACCAATATGCGAAAATGTATCCCAAGGATACATCTGGCACTTTCTCGATCCGGTACCATTAAACAAAATATGTCATCCCAGCACTTTTTTTATCTTATTTGAATACTCCACTGTTTGAACATCGCTTGGAGCCGGTCTTTCTCGAATGGGCTCTATAAACTATTCAGTATCAAAGCATTATATTTTAAATCAAGAGCCACTGTTGTCTCACGTGAACGCACTAATAGAACTGGTTGTTAGGTAGGTGGCCTAGACACAAGGCAGTGTCCGCCGAGCGGCTGGACGGGAGAGCCTCCGACCAGACACAGAAGCCAGCGGCGGCAGAGACAGCCGCTCCCTGTGAACGCTCTCATTATGTTCTATGTTACGGCAGTGTCTAGAGATTCAGTGGCCGGACACCGAGTATCGCGTGCATTGCACGGACAGAGAAAAAATCAGATTCTACAAAAGGTGCCAATTCTTATGAAGGAACACAACAACCAAAACAGACAGGAAACAACTGCTACCGGCTGCTAGCTCAGAAGGATCGACACAATATCTCACTGCAAGCTCCATTTGCGGTTGATGCTCGGTCGTGTCATAATTTAAACCTGAGAGGTTGCCGAGCTCTCCACACAGCCCGCGGTGAAGTGATCGAGGAGGCGCATATCAGTGGTGCAGTGGCTGATTGGCTCTGCGGGTTGTACCAGCAGCTATTACCGCCTGCCACTTGACACACGTGTCACCGTGTCCGGGCACGTGCTGGAGAGCCGGCGTGAGCTGTGGCCGCCTCATCAGAATGGCTCGGCACAGGTGACGTAAGACAAGACGCATGGCTTGTCACTGCGGGGACCACCGCAGGAATGCTGGGAACCGCGCCGCGCGACCGCTTGCTACTAGCATGACAACGTCTTGAGGCTTAACGAGAGGATAACGTTCCAACGCCGATCTCTGATGTAATAAGCCTCCAGGAAAGATAAAAATAGATGTATGGACGTCCCATCCAAGCGCGAAGTAAAAATTAAGGAACAAAAGGGAAACTTTATTCATAGCGAGCGGGTTGTAAACAAATCGTTCCTACGGAGATTAGAAAATCTGTACCAACAAACGCAGTGTTAATGTTTCAAACCGAATGTGAAACGGCAAGGGAGCAACGAAGCATCATTTCTCTCGTCACTGGTGGAGAAATGATGGGCGTGTATTAATGCACTCCCGCTAGATGCCATTGGGTTATATTGATACAATTAAACATTCTTATTTATAAAATCTGAAAGTGTACTATACTTATAAATTTAAAGAATTTTTGAAAAAATTTCGTCACAAAAATTATATTTCTGAAAATTTAATTTTCTTTCGATGCTATTTAGATTAAGTACTGTATTTATTACTTTCAATGCAATTTCTCGCCTCCATTCTCCGATGAAGGGCTCTACTTGAACGGGAGAAAACTTTCGCGTCTGTTGATGTACCGACAACGAGTAAACTCTAGAGGAAATAAAAGCTCAGTGAATACTAGTACTGACTTGACATCACAATCAGACCAGCAGAAAACCACGTCATCGAGGAGGACCTATCAATTCATCAAACAACTGAATCAAGTAACTATTTATGACTAGTTCCGTGTCAGGACTAGTTTTTACGGCTGCGATAAGTGTTGTTTCCGTAAAAGTTAATTAACGGAACAATGGAAAGAACATAAATCAATTAAGCAATAAAAAAAAATGTTTCCCTATACGTTAGATGTCTGAGGAGGCTGTATTGAATTATAAATAAGACGCACTGGAGTTAACGAATAAGGGAAAACGGGTAAAAGGAGATTTGAAGAAGAAAAGAAAGGCGGAAGAAGAGACTCCCAGGAAGAGTCATGTGATATTTTGAGAGACGTCAAGTCAGTGCAACATCGGAAGGAGTGTTTCGCTATTAAGGTGGGGCATGCGTCTATAATAGGAAAACCAGAGATTAATTTGGAAAAGTCTCAGGGGTATGGCGAAGGAAACCTTGAGAGGAAGGGAACGAGAAAAGAAGAAGATGAGAACGAAGTAAGCGAATGCTGGATTTGATACGAGGATATGGTAGCCAACTGAATATCAGAGAGTGAAGCCATTCGCCCCCAAATCGTAAAGCGTACCTATTGCATTGAAGATAAAAGCGCAGGATTAAATAGATAAAATGGACCCAGGGCAAAATCGAAAGATAAAACAGTGAATATATAAATCCGTTGTTAGCAGTCAATCAGTAAGGGTAGTTATCAACGTCAGGGCCCCAAACAAAATTTTGACCATCTGAAAGCACCAGCCGCAGCCAGTAGACGAGATACATAGGAGGTTTCATGGCACGAAATACCTTACCACTTCAGATCTCACCTGTTCCTAATGTTCCAAACCTCACGTAATTATATGGCTTTCAGGTTTGAGGGAAAATGCTGTCAGTTCTGTGTGTTACCGTTCGGACTCAACAAAGCGATAGCAACATTCATTCGAGCCCTGGGTTGCGATTTAGGACGGCAATTACGGGATACATTCCAAATGTATGTACATGACGTGATTATTATATTGAGAACTTTTGAAGATCATAGGAAAACCTTGAAGGGGGTTACTCACAGAGTTGAGAAACGGAGGACCGACATTGAAACGGAAGAAATGTGTCTTTCTAAGGATACGACTAAACTTTCTCTACCATGTAATTACGCCAGTAGGCTTAACGGTAAAGGAGTCAAAGCTAGATGTTATTAAGAAATTCCCGAGAACTAGGGATGAACACAAAACACAAAAATTTATGAAAGAGCAGACGAGCACTTTCACCACTTGGTAAAACGTAAAACATGAACCGAGGAATGCAAAAAGGATTTTATCCAGTTTAAGCAGGAACTAATGAAACATTCGGTCCGTCCTGACTGGAGCACCTATATGTGCTTATCAATTGATAGTTCGTAATACGGTTTGGACGCGGAAGTTTACCAGCATATTGAGGTTATGATAATATCTATATGTGGTTCGCAGTTACTTGATAAGGACCCGGTATGGATCAAGCTCGCAAAATTGCAAAAGGTTATTTGATTTGATTAAATATGATTACTATCAGATTCCACACATGTCTCAGGTTAACATAAAAGAAATGTGTTCACAAGAAATTGAATTGATTCTCAAAGGCAAACTAGTAGTCATTAAAAGTTCTTAAATATATACCAAATATAAAATCAACGCCATGCTGATGTTCGACTGGCTCTATGCTTCGCATATGAGTCAGATATGGGTCGCTTTTTGGGCTTTTTAGTTGCTGGAAAAGTCTTTCTATCAGCTGATGGTACACATACCCAATATCGGCTAGTCGACGGAAGCACTGTTCCACGGCGGCGAACTGTGTAGGTGAACGAAGGCTAGGCCAGCTCATACAGATGTAACACCCAGTCAACTCTATGGTCGGCCTAGCTGGCAGGCGGAAGTCCTTTGCGCACAACCTCTCACTTTGGCACCCAGTAACCGTATCATCTCCTCCAACCACGCAGCTTTCAGGAAATTTTTATTTACCTCACCGTGTGACCTCCACTGGACCAACTGCACCAACCATGACAGATCAATAATGCCATTCGACGATGGTTTGACGATGACATTAAACATATACAGGGCGTTCGCCGGAAAACGCAACCCTCCCAGTCTGTTGCCGTCGGCAACTTGCTCGGTCAGTCCCCCCAGCAGTTTCCGCCAACCGGCACCGTGAATCACCGCACTGTTTAACACCTCCGCTGCCCCAACAGTGCAGTGCAGTGACCCTTACATTGTTAAGAACGGTTTCTTTGCATTGTAGCTAGTTTGTGACTTCAGTTTCTTATTAATCAGTGTTGTGAATAAACGTTTCTTTGCGGTTTGGCTGGTTTGGGGCTTCATACTCTTACTAATCTGTACCGTGTTTGAGTGTGAGTAAAATTATGGTTCGTTACAGTTTGCAACAAAGAATATTTCTCTGCGATACATATGTGAAGAAGAAGTCGTTTAAAAAGTGTCGCAGTAAATTTCGTCGTGAATTTCCTGGCGCTTTACTGCCAGCTAAATCAACAATTCTGCGTCTGGTTAAAAAAGTAAGAGAAACGGGTTCATTTTTTAACAAAAAGAGACTGTCGGTCAACCGTATTCTCACAGAGGAGAAAATTTACGATATCGCTTTTCGACTAGAACAGTCACCCAAAAAATCATTAAGTCAGTTAGGGCAGCGTGTGTCTCGAAATATGTTCAGAAGATGTGAAATGTGCATTACACAAGAGTGTCAACACTTCCAGCATCTTTTATAAGGTAAGCTAATGAATTACGTCACATTTAAATGCTTAGCACATACAAGTTTATGAAATAGTCCGCGGCCGACGGTCGAACAATGCCGGGAGCTGACCGCTCGCTCGCCGCGAGCAGTTTTTTCCTTGTAGCGCTAACAGTGGGTTGCGTTTCCCGGCGAACGCCCTGTAGAAAGAAACACCTAGGAGTAGTAGGCGTAATTCCAAAAATTCTCTGGCTGTCTCACACCCTGTCATCACATACGCCGAACCCTGCAAAAGAATCGTCCTTTTCGAAAATAAGCTGGCCTCCACTTTAAACTACTTAGTGCGGATCAACACACCTCAAATGAGAAGATAAACCTCTGGCGATGTAGCCTGGCAGATCTTCTCGTCGCTGGCCAAAATTGCACTTGCGGTCCGGCAGATACCTGCACTCGACCGACGCGACGGCAAGTCGTTATAAACCGCATGAAAAGTTTATTGACTCCATCAGCGTTTCCAGCCGAAGTAAATGCACAATGTTGTAATTAGGGGGGGGGGGGGCCTGCTCGGACACGTAGAATTCGCCTTTTTAAACACGAACCCGCCAAAACATTTGAGGGTCCTATTACAGCTTGCCGATCATATCCGCAAAAATTTGAAATTTTTGGTTTAAAATTCAAATTTTTCTCTCTGTTCATACAATACTCCCTCTCACTCGGCAGTCACTATACAGGCAATTGCCTTTGCGAGTTAGATGATGGGCAAACATGAAAGAAGATACACGATAGCAGAAAAGGCATGTTAGGCAATAATACTAGTGCAGGAATTTCATTTCCAAATTGAATATCCACCCGGAGACGAGAACGAGGTGGCCAACTGCCTACCGAGATTATTAATGGGATTGGAGCAAGAAACGGGCGATGTGGCCACGCAAGAGAGTTCTTTTATAAATTTAATTAAAAAAGTGACTTATAAACAGGAAGTGTTGTCGCGTTTAAAGAAAATGACCCATTATTTCTTTGCGGACAATACTAATAATGAAGGGTTCTCTGCCAATACACCACGGACTTGCCTCAAATTTCTATGGAATGGAAGATAAAGACCCATTCGTTGTTTACGCTGAAAAGCAAGGTTGCAATTATAGGTCGTGTGTGACCGATGACAGTGACAAAACTGTTGCGTATAAATATCCCTGAGATTCATGGTAAAATAGCTAACATTTCCCAAACAGCACAAAAATCGATTAAGAATAGAAACAAACACTGCATCAGTAGGCAATTGTTTGATCTGACATACTGTTATACAAGATCTTGGTTCCAGCATTCCTTCACACCTTGTGGTAAATTAAGGAGTTATAAAAGGAGTCTGCCAAGAGTTATCGAAAAAGAAATAATAAAAAAAATCATTTCTTTCCCCAGAATACCAAATGTCAACAGAAATAATAAAGGAAAATCTCAAATACAGTGCAAATATTTTAAAGCTACAGACATCTATTTTAACTCGCAATCAGTCCCACAGTATGATTATATTCATGGTACAAGATGTGAAGGTTTTTCTTATGTAATACCAGGAAAGAAGTGTTTCCATGGTTTGAGATCTGGGCACTTAGAAAAACAATGCTGTAGCTAGCAAAGTTATAGAAAGTGCAGAGGGGAATATGGTGGTGAACATTCTGCAGATCAATGCCTTTCCTGCGGTGACCGAGCGTGGTGGTTGAGCCTCGCGTAGGGCGGAAGCGGGTTCGAATCCCCGTCCGGACATCCAGATTTGGGTTTTCCATGGTTTCCCCAAATCACTCCAGACGAATGCTGTGATGATTCCTTTTAAAGGCTATAGCCGAATTCTTTCCAGTTCCTTGATCCTCATCCTTTCCCGCCTCTAATGATCTGGACGTCGGCAAATACACTAAAGCGGCGCATCAAAGGGTAAGTGGTCCAAATAGGATGATAGTGAGAAACAACCGACACCTGGAAGCCAGCTCATCAACAAAACACAGAGCTTAATACAGTTTTCTTGGTTAATACAAATGAACTACAGCCGTATAGCACCATCATTGACCCATGAACTTAGCTACGTTGGCCGATTTGAATAAACATGAGCCGCTGACTCTAACTTCTTGAAAAGGATACAGTGGAAATCTGGTACCAGTATTGTTAATGCGTGTGATTGAAGTATTATTTTTCTGGCAGCAAGTTAAGCGTAGTATGTGGTTAGGATTGTGGCAACGGAAACCTTTTGCTATAGCGCAAGGCATGGAGAATTACACTGAGCTTTATTTTATAAAAATTCTATTTAGTTAAGCAAGTGCTAAGAAATGAATTGTCAGAAAACTGAAAGAAAAGTATGTATTTCGTTTAATTTGGCATATTGATTATCAGTTGCTTTTTTTTTTTTTTTTTTTTTTTTTTTTTTTTTTTTTTTTTTTTTTTTTTTTTTTTTTTTTACGGAAATCATTACTTGGTTTGAATGAAAGAAGTTCCAAGTTGATCGCGATCTATGCTGGCTACATTCACAATTAAAACTAATATTACGTGGCATAATGTAAGTTGTTAACATTTATTTTCACTTCGTTTTCACTGTGGCCATTATTTCAGCCACATGTAAGCTGTGCCAGCCGTTCTAACATCGATCTTCATCATCGATAATAAGAAAGTAAGATGTAAGAAACAGTGAAGATTTTGGATCAAGTTTCTATCGTGATGCATGATGACATTGGCATGCGAAAGAGGGAATATATTAATTCGCATGTGATGGAAGCTTTAATTTTCTAGCGGCATTATTGGCGGAGATTGTGGTTTGGCTGAAATCCAACCTAGACCAAGTTGACAGTTAAAACTTTTTGCTTCAGCACAAAGGATGAGAAATAACATTGAGCTTTATTTTATAACAGTTCTATTGACTTCATTAATTGCACAAGAAATTAATTGCCAGAACATTCCGTTAAACCCGTCATTTTAATTATAATAATAACTCAAATTCAAACTTTGTTCGTAATGCAGACGAAGAATTTAGAAGAGTAGAAGACAAAGTAGAATAAGTTTCGTAGTTTCAATTTACTGATGTGGTAGAATACGTTTCAACAGTTGTAATACCAAAAACATAAAATTCAGCCTATAAACGAACATCACCCGTTTTTTTTTTTTTTTTTTTTTTTTTTTTTTTTTTTTTAATCTGCTTAACGCCTCTCTAACAACGAGGTCTTTAAAGACGGGAAAGGATGGGGGGCAAGGAATGGGAAGGAATTCGGCCATGGCCATTTTTAAATGAAGCATCCCGGCATTTGCCTGGAGTGATTTGGGAAACCATGGAAAACCCAAATCTGGATGCCCGGACGGGGATTCGAACCGCCGTCCTCCCGAATACGAGGCCACAACGCTAGCCGTTACACCACCACGATCGGTAACATCACCCGTCATCTGGTAGAACTCTGAATGTTGCCCCCCACCGCAGAACTTTGAATAAATGTCGGCAGCAAAAGACAACTGTAAGGTTTTTACAATACAGGAAGATGGACTCAAAGTAATAAGTTGTTTTCTTTTCCCTTGTGGTTTTACCCCTCATCCAGGTCATTAGAAGCGGGAAAGAATATTTTTAGTAGCCACATTCATCTTCAACTTTCTGTCTGTCCTCGATTTTTCATAATGCTTCGGTCTGGGTCCTTATGACTGCAGGGGCGCCCGCGCTCAGAAACACTCTTACTGAACGGGTCACAGCTAAAGTGCAAGTAGCACATTTAATATTAACTTAATTTATTTGAATCGCTTAATGCAGAAAGGGAGCATGTCCAGATCGAAAAGTTTTAGCGCAAACTACTAAGTATTACATTTTGTGGTTATTTGGGATAGAAAGCATATTATTTAAATGTTTTTTAAATGGATTTCTGCAGAGAACGAAAGGGCTAAAGATGCCTTTTCTGGAAAAAAAGTTTTTGTCAAGAAATGGGCATGTTCCCTTTCTGCAATTAGCGATTCATTTGCAATTGAGTGCAAGCTCTGTTGGCGATTTCCCTACACACCTATTTACCACTTTCTTCTTATTACTATATTTTTTAATCTTAAATTCTTCGAGTGTAATTTCCCACCCATATGCTTTTCCTCATTACGAAATTTAATTTTAAATTGTTCAATTTTTTGGTAATCTATTCAGCATTTTCCCTGGTAATTTATTCCAATAATTGGATTCCTTTACCCACAAAGAAAGTTTTCCCACTCTCTTATGACTGATACCGAGGTCCAGCTTGTGGCCACGGTCATCTCTTCCCTTCCATGCAAGTATTTTGCTTCTTCTGTCAATATCCATCCAAGCCTAATCATTAATGTGCGCCTTGTAAACACTCAGCACTCTCTTCATCCGAGTTTATTTGACATATCAGTTACAGATTTTTTTTAAATAATTTATTTATTTATTTTATTTTTATTTTTTTTTGTCTACTGCTTTAGAGGCTGTAAAGGAACTCGGCCATGGCCTTTATTGCAGGAACTATCCTCCCATTCACCTGGAGTGAACTTATGAATTGTTTTATCTGGTAATTTCCACAAACAAATCTATGTGCCGTTCCAACTCCTATATTTGATACCAAAATTGTGGGGCCATACTACACCATATATTCAAGCAATGGTCTCACCACAGCTCTGTAACCCAATTCTCTCACTTCTCTGATACATTCTCTCATCACACTACCCAATAAATGAAGGATTTTTAAAACTTTTTCTAATCTGATTAAAATTGGAAAACTCTATTTGCCTGACGGTAGGTCTAAACATTCCGTGATTGGGCCTGCTGGCTACAAACGAGACCACTGATTCTATATCCAGAAGACATTATGGTTTCACTTGAAGCTGAATATCTTCCTATCTGAACCCTCGCTCTCGACTTTTGACGATGTCTTCAGCGATTGCTAGCATTAAAAGCAACACAAAAAACTGTCCATATTTAAACAATTACTACTTAAACACTAAGAAAAGCCGTTCAACAGCATATATGGCGTTTTGTAGAGAAAACCTGAAAGGAACGACTATTTTATCCAACATTTCTCCCATCCCACGCACAACGTATGAGGCACGATTAAACCGGGAACGAAACGGAAAATAAATATACGCCGAGCGGTCTTAGAAAGTTTACTCCGCTCGTTTTCCGTGTAAACTAAGCCAAAATAACATTCTTTTCTATGAAATACACTACTGCGGATTACTTAAAATCATTTTCAGATAGATAAAAGTAAATTTAGAAAAATTGTGATTCCTCGAAACTGAAAATGTTAAAGTACATGTTTAAAAATTTGAAGCGGAACCATTCTAACGCAGGTAGAATTAATTGTAGCAACCTGGCAAGAAAATGCGGATATGTGTCATCTGTATCGATTGAGCGAGAAGGCGAGCGAGAGAAAGCCATGCGAAATAGCGTACTCACCAATAAAATCGCCGACCGTGGTGTGAGAGCGGTAACGTTCTGGCCTCGCATTATCAAGGACGGGGGTTGGAATCCCCGTCCGGTCATCCAAATTTTGATTTTCCATGTTTACTCACATCAGCACAGGTGACTGCGGGGATGGTCCCTTCAAAATGTTATGGCCTGGTTCCTTCAAAAGGTCATGGCCGTTCCTGTTCCTAATTCATTTCTCTCCTCCAATGTCTTAGACGTCGATGAGGCCTAAAGTCATAATAAACAAAATAACAATATTAGTTTTTGAGAATCCTGTAGGTATGTATTCAACCTCCACTCGACAACACCTGCCAGTTATGAAACAGTTTGTGAGCACTGAAATAGGCCGAAGTGTTGACGGTACGCCGCTCTTTATTCGTAGGCGGCGAGGCTAACATCTCTTGCGGCCTAAGAGCTGTGGTTGTGACCACGCTTGGCTCACGACGATAGCTGTAGTCTTTCCTGCCCATTCAGAAGCGCCAGCTCTCTCAGAAATAGTCAGCAGTTCCGCGCCGCCTCGTGATACAGGAGAGTCGCCGAGGTGGCCAAAGCGCCGCAGTAATTGCCGCCAAAGAGAGGCGCGCCGGCTAAGTGAGTGAAAATTTATGCACAATTGTGCTGCCTCGGCAGCCGTGATGCACGGCGGTAATGCGAGCCCTGAATGATGGCACACGCGGAGCCTCAATGGACTTCTCCTGCTGCGGCGCGGCTCGCCGCGGTCCATCTCTCATTTGCGCGTATTCGGCTGATGCTAATCAAGTGCCACTGAGGTCACTGCTGCCATAAAGTTCGCCGCGCCTCGACACCGCGCTCAGCAAGTGCGTGGGTAGCACCTCACCGAGGTGCGGCCTAGGTGGCAGGCTCACTCATCACGGCTCGTCTGCCGGCCACGAGAGTCTGCTGCCGTCTGAACGGAAGAAACATTCAGGAGTACGAAGTATCCTCCGGCCAGCAGTGATAGTCATACACGTTGTACGAACAGTAAAAATACTAACTGGAAATCTCAACACTAACCAATTAGGAGAATCATCCAAAATACAAATCTACACTCATATTATAAATGTGAAATTAACTCTGTTTGTTACGTTTTCATTTTATACGGCTGAACAATCTTGATGAAACCTGATAGGAAAGTAGTATATATCATTGGGAAGGACATGGGATACGTTTTTCTGTATAAGTAACATATTAACCAATTCGCATTACATGTATATGACAAGGGATAGCTGATTATGGTAGCCTCTGAATAGGCTGAGATCAGTAGTGGAAAGATCCAACGTTAATCTAGATGTCGATATCTGAAACATTAGGTGTGACTGCGAAAAAGATCAGTCTGTTCAGCACATGCTCCAGTGTCGACTGTGTCAAATCTCCTGCACGGAAGATAACTTAAATGAAGCTTCGGAAAATTCTCTGGAAATGGCCAAGTTCTGGTCCAATATATTTTGATGTTAATTGTTGTGTAAATATGTACGTTTCTGACAAGAATATAAATAAATAAAACACGAGAAAGTGGTGTAAAATATGCGGCATCTACGAGTTACAGAAGATTTCCAATTGTAATGGGGATGAAAACAAGAGGGCGAATGTATTTTGTAGATGTCACTTTTGGTAATAATAACGAAACATAATAAACCAAGTTAGAGAACCCTAGTTCACCGATTGTTATTATATTCCTCATTTATGACTCTCATGCAATGTAATGAAAATAAATAATTCAACAATTTCAAAGAAAGTAATACACAGTAGAGCACTTTATCACGTAAGCTCTGTCAAAATGTACTTCATTTAATACAATATTACATACAAGAAAGGAAGAAGGCATCACACATTTTTAGTAGTGGTTACTATTATATTATGTGTGAATTTAGAATGAAAGATATCTCAAGATACACCCAATTATTAAAGAATTTATGTTTCTTGATTACTAAATACCATAACTGACTATGAACAGGGGGATATAAAACAGAAGGCATCATGTCGAAAATGTGATTGAGTAGTTGGACGCAGATAAGCACATATTTTTTTCTTTATAACGTGCTTACTGGCGACATTAATGGCGACCACAATGAAGATTTTTTTTAAAAAAATATCATAAACATCTTTTACTAAAGCAATATCGAACTTTTAATCAGTTAAAATATGCTATAAGCCAGCTGAGACATTACCGTGTGCTTCTGTTATGAATAATCAGACTTAGATTATATTTGGCTACTGACTTACATTCCCATAGTTCATAATATTAAAATCTAACAGAGTTAGCAGTGTGTGAGATATAGATTTGATAATGGTTTGCTCAGTATTCTGGTAATTTGAAATTTTAGCATATCAAACTTATTATTAATTTCTTCTGTTTTTAAAAATTTACTTCAATAACATACTGCAAAGGTACTCAGTTTACTGCAATTTCTCGTGAAACACATCTACCCTGCACGGTTCACACAAAGTTGTAAACACCTTGTAAAGCCTCTCGCCATAAAGCTTCATGTTTCATAGTTTTCACTTACAGTCACCGGTTGTTAGTATATTTTGTGGTCCACCTTGCCCCATGCGGGTCATTTAACTGTTG
>JARYHS010008074.1:337881305-337947830 GCA_031002005.1 Vandiemenella viatica | reverse complement strand
GCAATTATGCTCCCCAGGTAGCTGAATTGGTCAACAACTTCAACTTCGTGGTCTTTTAATTTTATATGACAGTCTGTATTCTTTCGGCTAATTTTTAGTGCTACAGTTTTTTTTTGATTCAATTTCATTCCATATTCTTCAAACTTATCATTCCACATCTTCAATTTGTTTCGTATTCCTTCTTCTGTTTCATCCCATACTGCTACATCATCTGCAAACACCAGTGCCTGTAGATCTCTATTAAATTTATTCCACATAATTACAAAGAATGATGGTTATTGAGTTGATTTGTGCCTAGGCTAACTTGAGTCTCTTTCCCCATAGGTCGTGTCGGGTTGACTGATTTGGCGCCGTGGTGAGAACACACACAATAGTTTTTATTGGTACTTGCCCCGTTGTCTTGCACCGGTGATGGCTGATGTGATTCCTTCGCACTGGTGATGGCTGATGACCCTGTCATGGAATCAGCCTTCCCTTCACATGCAATTAGATGCTGGAATCGGCAGATCCGTCGGCGAGCGCTCCTCCAAACTCGAACTGCGAAGTTAGGTTCGAACAAGAGTCGATCCTACAAACACTGGTCGACGGTACCACGCACGCGACACAATGAACGGTTTCGCGCACGTGAACTTGCGGTTAACACCTCCGCGAAAAAGTACTGGGGCGTCTGCCCTATACTGGCCAGTCCGCTCTCTCCCGAGTCCTCCCTCCGCTTCAGGTCGCGCGGGCGGACGGGGTGGACGCATTGTCTGCGTGTCCTTGCATTCCTGCTAGTTGCCTGATTGCCAGCTCTTGACCGTCGAACAGTTCGCAAGCTTAAGTGGCATGCAACTTAATGTGATGTGTCATTACAGTATGTAGGAACTTTATCGCATTCCATTAAACTGGAAGCTTTCAATGTAACGCTTCTAGGACAGAAGAAGTAATGATATATTTGAGGATTTTTATAGCAGTATGGTCGTAATGGTAAGATCAGAGCGACAAGGGCTTAGAGCAAGAATTGCCCGACGAGAATTCGCATCTAAAGTTGCATCAGATAGAGATATAAGGGAGAAAGTATAAAGAGGAGCCATGTTTTAAAATTCAACATTTATCAACGGCGAAGCGTTCGTGCTCGCTCGTTAACTTTTGCTGAGTTTAGCTGAAGTGCATTCGAGGAATTAATTTTAAATAACTTTTGGTTACTCGCCGACTTTTTTGAAAATGAGCACTTGTAGGAAGTCGCTTCAAAGTTCGTTTTTGCGTCGAAAGTGAAAGTACGAGGTAGTTGACGTGTTTAAAGTAAAACCAGGGAGACCTTTTAATTTTTGAACACAAATGTAATTGCAGCTCGCAATCATCCTAATGATTTGTGATTAAGTCGTTCATAGTTTCCTCCAATAGGTTGCTTTTAGAATTACTTAGATGATTGGAAATATAGGCCACAGTTTCATAGATTCTTACAGCTACTATAGAGCTCCAGATAATCTACAATGATACACGCAAATATGTATAATTTATAGTTTTTTAATTTTATGAAACGTTACTAATTGGATAATGTTTACCTAAACAAATAGTAGCCATAGTCTGAGATGAAACTCAACTGCCTACTAACATGTGATTATGAATGGCTAAACACCTTTCGTGTCAGTCTAGATGATTTTTGTAAGGAAATTTCATAGCCAAACTATTTTCACAGAAGCGATTAGATGTGATTTTTTAAGCTTTCTGGAAACGGTTCTAATGCATTTTTGTGTAATACTTTATCTTCTCCACAAAACTACTGAGCACATAGACTTGTTTCAAACTGAATTGTGCATCCGAGCCTATGCTTCAGATCCATAATTTTTTCCCCGATTTTTCTCTTTCTATTTATCTTATCCTACTCGTATGTTTCAAGGATATCTCGCTTCTGCGATAATGACGTTAAATAAATAAATTGAGTATGATGTTGCTGGCTGGAATATCGCGGAAGAAATCCAGTGCAATTGCAAAATATAGTTCGTTTCTTTAAACCTTGTTTTCCTAATTAAAAAAAAAAAATTTCCTCTGGCATGTTTCCACGCTCATTTGCTATTGTTCTGTGCTTATTAATTCCTAATTTAACCGCTTTTTTTTTTAAAGTAGAGTTCTTGTCACTCAATAGTTTGTTAAATATTTGTTTATTGCATAAAATTACATATTTTTACCAACAAATTATTCACTTAAAAATCTATATTTTATTATACATGGTTTATTGGCCATCTTTCCGCATAGTATTTAATCAACCAAATAGTTAATTTAATGGAAATGTGTAAACCTACAGTGGAAAAAAAACACTCTATGTTAAATTAGTTTCAAAGTAAGAAAAAAAAAACTTTTACAAGTTTATAAAAGTTTATGTGGACTCCTGCAATTAGTTTCTGACAGTTATATTGTTTGCAAATCACTCAAACGTTTTAAAAGAATGTAAGTTGATTTTGTACGGCAATTTGTAGTAATGAATGAGACGTTGATTTGCCATTAACATCATGATCGAATAAAATGGTGAAAAAGTAGATAGAAACGCTCTTTCTTTGTCAAAGGATGAAGTCGAAACAATTTGCACGAAATATTATGGCATATGTTTGTTAAGATGGCAGAAGGATTTTACTTACTAGTTTTCTTCACAAGGGTAAAGAAAAAATCGCTGAACACTTTTAGAAACAAAACATTGACTGAAAAAACTAAGTTTATAGAAGAAAAAGTAAACATTTTTTGTTAAGGCAGTGTATTTGCTAAGGAAAGTGTTTTGACATTGGTAAAACTAGGGAATTTAATCCATTACTTGTTGGGCTATCCTTAAACCTTAAAAAATTCTTTACTGCATGGAATACTTCATCGAACGAAAAGGTTGTATTCTAATAAACTCAAGGAGGGCCAATACACAGAGCAGGAATAAATATATTGGTCTTAATGGAAGTTATGATGAGAAATAAATTTGAAGATACCAATAAGTTTTTTCATTACTATCTCAAGAAATATTACTCACTCTTGACATCTAAATTTTATTGTTAGTAGGGAGGAGATACCGACTTTTGGACAAAAGATCTTAAGCCGGCCCCGGAAGAGACTCCAATCGTCCGCGTGACGTCACAGTTTAAAGTTCTTGCATGGCGGGAAATTCTAATGGACCAATCCGCGTTCAGGGTCGTATGACGTCACAAGATGGCGGATCGTTAGTTCGTTCCTCCACCGCTAAGGGGGGCAGCACCGGCCGAGGACTTGCGCATACGATAGTTCTTGACCGGCCGCCAGATGGCAGCATCTCCCAATGGCTTAATTTCTTTGGGCGCAGAAATTCTACTCCCCCACGAGAGAGAAAGCTAGCGGGGGAATTCCGCCGCCTGAGGCAATGGCTATTTCTGTTCTGGAATGCGCGCTCTCCATTAGCCGTTGCGAAACGTGTGCCGTGCGGGTATATTCCTAGCTTGTTTGCGACACCCGTGCCGCGGTAAACTGTATAACTGTCGCTAGGGTGCGACACAAGGCAGAGCGTGATAGGCACTTGTCGCTAGATGGCGGGGGTGTCCCAATATGCTTGAAATATTTCGGTACCCCCCCCGTCGATGTTTGCGTGAGCGACTATTGATTGCTCGGGAGTCCGACAGGTTACGAAATGGCTCCATTACAGTGCGAAACAGCTTGACTGGTGTCTGTTTGCCATCCACCATTATGAAAGCATAGCTGGGTGTCTGGCTGGCGGACAAAGAAAGTAGGGCGTCCAACACAGCGTTCGTGTGATTGCAGAATTTTGTACAGAGTCTCAGGCTTACAGCGAATTTCGTGTGTATTTGTTCAGGTATCTTGCTATCGATAAGGAATTCAGGTTTCGCCATATGCTCATTGCACTGCGAAACCGCCCCAGCAGGATACATAGCAATATTTCAGCATTCACTTCGGTTCAAGAAGAAATTATTACGAGATGAGAATAATTATTATGTCAGTTTTCGTAGTACAGATCTAAGAATCATTTATGGTAGCCTAATCCCTCGTGTTTTTAAAACGAAAATCGAAAATTTTGTTTTCATTCTGGGTGAACAGAAAAACTGCTTGAGTCTTTGTGTTTAATTAAAAAATAGACCATGTGAAAGCGTAAGTTTTACGTTTAAAACGTGATAATCTACCTTGGAATGTCCTGGCATAGCTCAAATTCACATCTATACGTATTGATTTGTGGTTGAGACCTAGTATGAATATGGGAGATATGATATCTGTCTGATGACCAGATGTCTACTGCTACTCGTGGTACCTGGGGGCAAATGTTACTGAATGGCAGAAAAGGCTTAGGTGTGGGATTGACGTGGTGGTGCTGATGTGAACACTTTTGTACCTAGCACACATGATACAGGATGGTAGTGAGGTCTGTAGTGTGAGATAAATGAGATGATGTTGTTGCGAAGAGTATGGTACCTGGTACATATGTTACTGATGATTTTTTGGTCAGTTATGAGTCATGGGGGTTCTACCCCACTTTTTCGTTGCCATGATTGGGCTAGTTGTTGTGTCTAGCTCACTGTAGACATGGAAATGTGAGTGTTTGTGCGTCTCTATAAATATGGTGATACATTACTTAAACTCATCTGTCTGGATTTATGATTTGCTGTTCCTGTTTTTTTGAGCTTGTGTGTGGAGACGTATGGATTTGTGGGGGAGACCTAGTATGAATATGAGGGGTTCTGGTATCTGCTGATAGTCAGATGTCTATTGCAACTCATGGTAGCTGGGGCACTCTAAATGAATGGCAGAAAGGGTTGCTGTGTGGGAGAGAGATATTGATGGTAAATGTCATCAATTGGGTGTGATGAACACTATTTATGGTATAAACACTTAGGTGTATGGTGAAAAAACGCCATCTTTTGCACCCCCTCTATCTCGCCAGGCTGATGATATATAAGGAGAGTTCTGTTTTTCAGCCAGTCATGATGCAAGAGAGTACTACACCACTTTTTGGGGCCGGTAGTTGTGTTGAACTCTCTGTAGACATGGACATGTGTATCTGCGGCTCTCTTTGTGGATGTAAGCATAAGTATGGTGATACCTGACTTTAACGTGTCTGTCTGATGATTTTTGTAACGATAGTTCTGTACAGTTAATCAGTGGTAACGACAATTCTGCCCCACTTCATCGTTTCCATTATGCTTGCTGTTAGTTCTGTCGACCTCGCTGTATGCATGTACAAGTTTGTGTGTGTCTTCTTCCTCTGTGGGAGTTCTATCTTGGTGCTGGTTGTTGTGTCGAGCTCGCTGTAGGGATGGAAATGTGCGTGTGTCATCCCTCTGTGAATTTGAGTCTAGAATTATGCTCACCATTAATGTGTGCGTTTAACCATTGCTTCAGGGCTTAGGCAGTATCCCATTTCATTGTGCTCTTTACAGTTTACTGCCTTTTGTGTTGGCATACAAATTGTGTTTCCCACGTTTTTCACTACATGCGCTTCTGGCTAAAAATCATTTAACAGAGAGGGTGATATGGGGATATACCAGAGAAGCGAAGGACTTGGGTACAAACCCACAGTCAGACCATTGCTTGTATATAGTGGTGTAGTATGGAGTCCACATGTTTTGTACATCAAATGCAAGGTGCAAAGGAAGGCAGCCAGATTTATTAGTGGAAAATATTGAACAAGTAACATAATAAAGGAGCTGGGCTGGATGTATTGGAAGATAGGAAGAGTATCGGGGCTTTTTGTGACGTATAATGCTGTTAGAATAGATATTGGTGGAATAATTCTGAGTGGTGTATGGACAAAAATCTGGCACTAGACTTTAGGTGATGAGGCCTGAGTGGGTAAAATATCCAAACACCCTCTTTCATATATGAATGACCTAACAATTTACGACAGTTCAAGTGTGGGTGCTTTCTTCGGCGAAATAGAACTAGTGTCTGCACCTATGGTGACGTTTGGATACTTGTCGATGTATGGAGATTTTCTATGAAATGTGGGTTATGATGTTTATTTGATGACCAATTAGCAAAGGGCATTATGGTACTTTTATCGTGGTTAGTTGGACGAAGCGCACAATTACAAACAAATGTCACACTTGGTCTTGAATCCGAAGTTTGGCGTCAGATGGGAACATTTAAACTGAATGGAGAACTCTCCTGGGTCCTGATTGGTTAAAAAATAATTTCCTGGAAAAAGTGGGAATTTTCCTGGAAAACTGCAGCAGAACGACCTTAAGGAACATTATGGTAGCTGGAATCCCTGTTAATGATTAGGAGAAGACTTTGCGAATTTTTGGTTTACTTTAACACACGAACAAAAGGCAACCCTGTCAATAACTGAGCAGGGGTTGGATTGGGAATCATTGGGAAACAGAAGGAAGTTAGAGAAAGTTTTGGGAGATTAGACGGTGTATGTTGGTGAGGAGGGTAGGGATAGATCTTGGTGAAAGAATTAGGAATAGCGCGTAGAAGCCGGCACTGGATTTCTTCTATAAGGGAGTGGGTAAATTTTCTATATCTCCACCTTGGCCACAGGCGATGATCTCAGGCATGTTCTGTGCTTAGCATTGTTTTATGGTGATTCGATTTTTATCACATAGGACTGGCGTACTTCGATTCAACAGGGATGAAATTAGTAAGATTAATAGACGGCGTTTCCTTCCTGGAACATTCGTGCTGTGCTGTAAAATACAGTTAAAGGTGGGTAGCTACATGCCACAGCGTATATTCTCTCTGTTTGTAGTCAATCACTGTTGTGTCACAAGGGATTGATTGGAATTTTAGTACAGCTAGGGGCACTCAATTTAATTACGAGTGCGATGAAATATTTTATATAAATGACAGCAGAGATTAGTTTAGAGAAATAAGGTGTCGTACAGATGCTGATACGAATTCTTTCTTGCCTCGTTGCATTCCATGAGTTTTACCATGGTCAAATTGGAAACTTTGATTTTTCTAGACTTGGTGTAGAAAAGGCTTTGTTAACCATGTTACAAGTATTTTCATGTGGGCTCTTGTCCTAAGGCTGAGTCTGTCGGGTTGAGAAACAGGCTTGAAAAAATTACAGGCTGATTGGTTTGACATCAGGTCTGTTAGGAAAAAACTGGATTTCACATCTGCAACTTTGCATTAGGCAATGATATTCATGTGAATCTAATATAGTTGTCAGATTTCAGATAAAATGGGCAGGGAAGTTAATGCCTTAGCAATAGGATAGAAATACACAAACCTAGCGTGGTGGTGTAACGGATAGCGTTCTGGTCTCGCATTCGGGAGGACTGCGGTTCGAATTCCCGTCCGGGCATCCAGATTTGGGTTTTCCATGGTTCCCCCAAATAACTCCAGGTAAATGCCGGGATGCTTCCTTCAAAAGGCCATGGCCGAAATTCCTTCCCAATTCCTTACCCCCCATCATTTCCAGTCTCTAAAAACCATGTTGTTAAAGAGACGTTTAGATTTTTTTTTTTTTTTTTTTTTTAAGGAATTACCCAAAGTTCATCGAGGTTGCAGACACATACATTAAGAAATCACTTATTTGAGTTTAAAACATTAGTTGGATTCTCGCTTTGTTTCATTGCACATAATTTAATATATTAAAATAATGGTGGTGTGACAGAAATTCGCGAGTTACCATTAACGATTAATTATATTTGAATCCCACCATACTGGCGCTTATTTCCTCTTGTTATTCGCACAGAGCTATTTTTTGTGCAAAGCACCCTCTGCCAATTTCGAATATCAGAACTGTATTGTATAGATGTGAATTTGAACTATGCCAGGACATTCCTTGGTTCATTATCACGTTTTAAACGTAAAAATTACGCTTTCACATGGTCTATTTTTTAATTAAACACAAAGACTCAAGCAGTTTTTCTGTTCACCCAGAATGAAAACAAAATTTTCGATTTTCGTTTTGAAAACACGTTATTCTCGCGAGGGATTAGGCTACCATAAATGATTCTTAGATCTGTACTACGAAAACTGACATATAATAATTATTCTCATCTCGTAATAATTTCTTCTTGAACCGAAGTGAAATATTTCTATGTATCCTGCTGGGGCGGTTTCGCAGTGCAATGAGCATATGGGCTGAATTCCTTATCGATAGCAAGACACCTGAACAAATACACACGAAATTCGCTGTAAGCCTGAGACTCCGTACAAAATTCTGCAATCACACGAACGCTGTGTTGGACACCCTACTTTCTTTGTCCGCCAGCCAGACACCCAGCTATACTTTCATAATGGTGGATGGCAAACAGACAACAGTCAAGCTGTTTCGCACTGTAATGGAGCCATTTCGTAACCTGCACTGCCTGTCGGACTCCCGAGCAAACAATAGCCGCTCACGCAAACATCGACGGAGGGGGTAACCGAAATATTTCAAGCATATTGGGACACCCCCGCCATCTAGCGACAAGTGCCTATCACGCTCTGCCTTGTGTCGCTCCCTAGCGACAGTTATACAATTTATCGCGGCACGGGTGTCGCAAACAAGCTAGGAATGTCCCCGCATGGCGCACGTTTCGCAACGGTAATGGAGAGCGCACATTCCAGAACAGAAATAGCCATTGCTTCAGGCGTGCGGAATTCCCCCTGCTAGCTTTCTCGCTCCTGGGGGAGTGGAATGTCTGCGTCCAAAGAAATTAAGCCCTTGGGAGATGCTGCTATCTGGCGGCCGGTCAAGGAACTATCGTATGCGCAAGCCCGGCCTGTGCTGCCCCCTTAGCGGTGGAGGAACGAACTAACGATCCGCCATCTTGTGACGTGAACGCGGATTGGTCCACTAGAATTTCCCGCCATGCAAGAACTTAAAACTGTGACGTCACGCGGACGAGTGGAGTCTCTTCCGGGGCCGGCTAAAGATCTTTTGTCTCAAAGTCGGTATCTCCTCCCTACTATTGTTAAAGTAGAATTTTCGTTCATTATTAATGTTTGTTATGTATCCAAATTTTGTACTAGAGAATCGAATTATGGTAAATGGTTATATCTGAAATAATTTAAATGGAAGATTAATGTCAAAGAAATTAGGTTATGTCTTTGTTGGTCTGCGTTGATATATCGCGGTGTTTTTTTTATACAGCATTACCTAGTGCCTTTAGGAAAAGAGGTTCCCCTCAGTTGCGGATGGAGCTCTTAAATAGTGTTGGATACAGCAGTAAGCCAACTGGCGTAAAGAACTCAGCAAGACACGTCTGAGGTAGGCCCAAATCTTTTCTTCGACTTAACGACGTAAACGAGCGCATAGTTTAGAAACCTAAATCTTTTTGAAAATGTTCTTACACTTTATATTATTAATCTAATTCTATTTGCGACATCCACAAGTACTGAGATATCAAATTAAAAGCTTGGGCAGATCATCGCTTGAGCATAGGGGATGTCATGGGACAAGTAATGGTCATCAAGTTCAAGAGTTGGAAAAAGTTTAAAGCAAAGAAGCTAGATTTGGAAGTTACCGCTAAACAGTCAGTAACTTATGATTAAAGAGCAGTGTTGGGAGTCATTAAAAGACTTGTTGGGAGAAGAGTGTGCTTGGAGAGTGGGCTGGATAGTCGCTGATTAAAAGCAGTATGTGGAAGAGAAGACATGAGCATTAGCAAAAACTAGCACTTCGTTTGTAACACATGGGAGTGGGAAATGTTCTTTTGTAGGCAAGGGAGTTAGGGACGGAAATATGTTGCCAAGTGTATTGTCTGAAAATTTTCTTGAAACGGTGAAAGAATATGAGATGAAACTCGAGAAATGCGGAAGTATGTGAATAGGGAAACTGCTTCAAAACAATTAAAGAAGATTAATAATACTACGTAGTACTAGTTACTCACTACAATCTATAAATTCTGCCTCTAATTTTTTGCAGCAATCTTATAACTACAGCGTTTCGAGAAACTTAAAATACCATCACAGTCTTCAGGTTACATATTATTATCACTGAAAATATGCTTCATCACATAGTCTGATAACAAGAGAGAAATAAGACTTGAAAAGCTGATGCCCAGCGTTCTATTTGCTCATAAGACTTTTTGCCGGAAAGGAGTATATATTCTATTCACCAGTAAGTTTGCTTACAGTCTCCCCGGAGTTTTATTCAATGTACCTTCGTTGCATTGAGCTGTAGATAGCTATACATTTTGATCTTAATTCTAATAATACGATTATCCGATTACTTCTTGTTCTATAAATATTGTATTTGATTTCCAGACATTGATCTTTTGAATTTATACTAAATACACGTTGCTGTGTGATTATACCATGATGCGTCTTTTCCTGAATTTGCTGTTTTTAAATCAGTTTACTTGATACCTTCATAACGTTTTTTTGTTGGCTATACAGTATATCCAAGTCATTTTACGTTATTCACCCAGAAGTTGGTCTAATTATTTAGCAGCAAGATAGTAGTTTTTAGTGCTGTACGTATATGGCTGATAAATTCTTCGAATCACGAATGTGATCAAGAATAGGCTAAAAAGAATTTTTTATTAGCAAAAAAGGTAGTCTCCGAAGAAGTCCCCCAACAAAGAACTCAGCGGTTTTGTCATGAATATTCCTTCAATATTTGGGATGCTTTAAATATTAATTATCGAAAACTTCCAGAGCACATTTTAATTTGTGGAACAAAAAGCCACCTCTGAAGTGGTGTAAACATGAAAGTTGTAGAGTAATGCCGCACAGTTCTGGGCAAGACCATTTAGAGCCGTTTCAGACGGGACACTGAATTTTTAGACATCGGCCACCGGAATCTGACGCGGCCACTTCAGAACCACTCGGTGTCCCTGCTTCCCTCACGGACAAAGAACGCGATTGTTGTAATTGATATTGGTACTAGTTTTATTCAGAATCTTGGAACCTGAGGAGTCTGCCACGCCATTATGCATTGTAAATAATTTCAAAAATAATAAAACGAAAAAAACCGTGTGGGTTCATCCAATATGTGCTAAAAGATTATAAAGTGGAGCATTTTATACGTTTATTAATGAGGCTATGGTGGTTGATAGAAAGTTCTTCAATTATTTCACCCTCTGGCAATGCATTCGGGAGGACGCGGGCTCGAATCCCCGTCTGGGCATCCAGATTGGGGTTTTCCGGAATGCTTCTTTTAAAAGGCCGTGGCGGAATTCCTACTCGTTATTTACCCCCTCCCCTCTTTCCCATCCTTTTCCGCCTCGAATGACCTCAGCGTCGACGAGGTAAAAAAAAATATTTCCTGACGTCACAGTCGACATTTCAGGAAAAAATACGAAAATCATAAATTCTGTATTTAAGTACCAGAACACCAATATGCGAAAATGTATCCCAAGGATATATCTGGCACTTTCTCGAATCCGGTACCGTTAAACAAAATATGTCATCCCAGCACTTTTTTTTTTAATCTTATTTGAATACTCCACTGTTTGAACATCGCTTGGAGCCGGTCTTTCTCGAAT
Source organism: Vandiemenella viatica (assembly GCA_031002005.1). Taxonomy (NCBI): domain Eukaryota; kingdom Metazoa; phylum Arthropoda; class Insecta; order Orthoptera; family Morabidae; genus Vandiemenella; species Vandiemenella viatica. The sequence continues at coordinate 337,936,464 of JARYHS010008074.1, read as the reverse complement.
GGGCTCTATAAACTGCTCAGTATTAAAGCATTCTATTTTAAATCAAGAGCCACTGTTGTCTCGCGTGAATGCACTAATAGAACTGGTTGTTAGGTAGGTGGCCGAGACACAAGGCAGTGTCCGAGCGGCTAGAGGGGAGAGCCACCGACCAGACACAGAAGCCAGTGGTGACAGACACCGCCGCGCCGATCCCTGTGAACGCTCTCATTCTGTTCTATGTTACGGCAGTGTCTAGAGATTCAGTGGCCGGACACCGAGTATCGCGTGCATTTGACGGACAGAGAAAAAATCAGATTCTACTAAAGGTGCCAATTCTTATGAAGGAACACAACAACCAAAACAGACAGGAAACAACTGCTACCGGCTGCTAGCTCAGAAGGATCGACACAATATCTCACTGCAAGCTCCATTTGCGGTTGATGCTCGGTCGTGTCATAATTTAAACCTGAAAGGTTGCCGAGCTCTCTACACAGCCCGTGGTGAAGTGATCGAGGAGGCGCATATCAGTGGTGCAGTGGCTGATTGGCTCTGTGCGTTGTACCAGCAGCTATTACCGCCTGCCACTTGACACACGTGTCACCGTGTCCGGGCACGTGCTGGAGAGCCGGCGTGAGCTGTGGCCGCCTCATCAGAATGGCTCGGCACAGGTGACGTAAGACAAGACGCATGGCTTGTCACTGCGGGGACCACCGCAGGAATGCTGGGAACCGCGCCGCTCGACCGCTTGCTACTAGCATGACAACGTCTTGAGGCTTAACGAGAGGATAACGTTCCAACGCCGATCTCTGATGTAATAAGCCTCCAGGAAAGATAAAAATAGATGTATGGACAGCCCCATCCAAGCGCGAAGTAAAAATTAAGGAACAAAAGGGAAACGTTATTCATAGCGAGCGGATTGTAAACAAATCGTTCCTGCAGAGATTAGAAAATCTGTACCAACAAACGCAGTGTTAATGTTTCAAACCGAATGTGAAACGGCAAGGGAGCAACGAAGCATCATTTCTCTCGTCACTGGTGGAGAAATGATGGGCGTGTAATATTGCACTCCCGCTAGATGTCATTTGGTTATATTGCCACAATTAAACATTCTTATTTAAAAAATCTGAAAGTGTACTACACTTATAAATTTAAAGAATTTTTGACAAAAATTTCGTCACAAAAATTATATTTCTGAAAATTTAATTTTCTTTCGATGCTATTTAGATTAAGTACTGTATTTATTACTTTCAATGCAATTTCTCGCCTCCATTCTCCGATGAAGGGCTCTTCTTGAACGGGAGAAAACTTTCGCGTCTGTTGATGTACCGACAACGAGTAAACTCTAGAGGAAATAAAGGCTCAGTGAATACTAGTACTGTCTTGACGTTACAATCAGACCAGCAGAAAGCCACGTCATCTAGGAGGACCTATTAATTCATCAAATAACTGAATCAAGTAACTATTTATGACGAGTTCCGTGTCAGGACTAGTTTTTACGCCTGCGATAAGTGTTGTTTCTGTAAAAGTTAATTAATGGAACAATGGAAAGAACATAAATCAATTAAGCAATAAAAAAATGTTTCCCTATACGTTAGATGTCTGAGGAGGCTGTATTGAATTAGAAATAAGACGCACGAATAAGGGAAAACGGGTAAAAGTAGATTTGAAGAAGAAAAGAAAGGCGGAAGAAGAGACTCCCAGGAAGAGTCATGTGATATTTTGAGAGACGCCAAGTCAGTGCAACATCGGAAGGAGTGTTTCGCTATTAAGGTGGGGCATGCGTCTATAAGAGGAAAACCAGAGATTAATTTGGAAAAGTCTCAGGGGTATGGCGAAGGAAACCTTGAGAGGAAGGGAACGAGAAAAGAAGAAGAAGAGAACGAAGTAAGCGAATTTCCAGAGGCGTTTTCGTACATGCTGGATTTGATACGAGGATATGGTTGCCAACTGAATATCAGAGAGTGAAGCCATTCACCCCCAAATCGTAAAGCGTACCTACTGCATTGAGGATAAAAGCACAGGATTAAATAGATAAGATGGGGACCCAGGGCAAAATCGAAAGGTAAAACAGTGAATATATAAATCCGTTGTTAGCAGTCAATCAGTAACGTTAGTTCTCAACGTCAGGGCCCTAAACAAAATTTTGACCATCTGAAAGCACCAGCTGCAGCCGGTAGACGAGATACATAGGTTTCATGGCACAAAATACCAGACCTCTTCAGATGTCACCTGTTCCTAATGTTCCAAACCTCACGTAATTATATGGCTTTCAGGTTTGAGGGAAAATTCTGTCAGTTCTCTGTGTTACCGTTCGTACTCAACAAAGCAATAGCAACATTCATTCGAGCCCTGGGTTGCGTTTTAGGACGGCAATTACCGGATACATTCCAAATGTATGTACATGACGTGATTATTATATTGAGAACTTTTGATGATTGTAGGAAAACCTTGAGGAGGGTTACTCACAGAGTTGAGAAACGGAGGACCGACATTGAAACGGAAGAAATGTGTCTTTCTAAGGATACGACTAAAGTTTCTCTACCATTTAATTATGCCAGTAGGCTTAACTGTAAAGGAGTCAGAGCTAGATGCTATTAAGAAATTCCCGAGAACTAGGGATGAACACAAAAATTTATGAAAGAGCAGACGAGCACTTACACCACTTGGTAAAACGTAAAACATGAACCGAGGAATGCAAAAAGGATTTTATGCAGTTAAAGCAGGAACTAATGAATCATTCGGTCCGTCCTGACTGGAGCACCTATATGTGCTTATCAATTGATAGTTCGTAATACGGTTTGGAAGCGGAAGTTTACCAGCATATTGTAGTTATGATAATATCTATATGTGGTTGGCAGTTACTTGATAAGAACCCTGTATGGTGCAAGCTCGCAAAATTACAAAAGGTTATTTGATTTGATTAAATATGATTACTATCATATTCCACACGTGTCTCAGGGGTTTACATAAAAGAAATGTGTTCACATGAAATTGAATTGATTCTCAAAGGCAAACTGGTAGTCATTAAAATTTCTTAAATATATACCAAATATAAAATCAACGCCATGCTTATTTTCGACTTGCTCTAAGTTTCGGATATTAGTCGCTTTATGGGCTTTTGAGTTGCTGGAAAAGTCTTTCTATGAGCTGACGGTACACATACCCAATATCGGCTAGTCGACGGAAGCACTGTTCCACGGCGGCGAACTGTGTAGCTAAACGAAGGTTAGGCCAACTCATACTGTTGTTGCACCCAGTCAACTCTATGGTCGGCCTAGCTGGCAGGCGGAAGTCCTTTGCCCACAACCTCTCACTTTGGCACCCAGTAACCGTATCATCTCCTCCAACCACGCAGCTTTCAGGAAATTTTTATTTACCTTACCATGTGACCGCCACTGGACCAACTGCACCAACCATGACAGATCAATAATGCCATTCGGCGATGGTTTGACGAAGACATTAAACATATAGAAAGAAACACCTAGGAGTAGTAGGCGTAATTCCAAAATTTCTCTGGCTGTCTCACACCCTGTCATCACGTACGCCGAACCCTGCAAAAGAATCGTCCTTCTCGAAAATAAGCTGGCCTCCACTTTCAACTACTTAGTGCGGATCAACAAACCTCAAATGAGAAGATAAACCTCTGGCGATGTAGCCAGGCAGGTCTTCTCGTCGCTGACCAAAATTGCACTTGCGGTCCGCCAGATACCTGCGCTCGACCGACGCGACGGCAAGTCTCTACAAACAGCATGAAAAGTTTATTGGCTCCATCGGCGTTTCCAGCCGTAGTAAAGGCACAATGTTGTAATTAGGGGGGGGTCCTGCTCGGACACGTAAAATTCGCCTTTTTAAACACGCACCCGCCAAAATATTTGAGGGTTAAATGTGGCCACTGCACTGGGTTCTATTACAGTTTGCCGATCATATCCGCGAAAATTTGAAATTTTTTGTTTAAAATTAAAATTTTTCTCTCTGTTCATACAATACTCCCTCCACTCGGCAGTCACTATACACGCAATTGCCTTTGCGAGTTAGATGATGGGCGAACATGAAAGAAGATACACGATAGCAGAAAAGGCATGTAAGGCTATAATGCTAGTGCAGGAATTTCATTTCCAAATTAAATATCCACCCAGAGACGAGAACGAGGTGGCCAACTGCTTACTGAGATTATTAATGGGATTGGAGCAAGAAACGGACGATGTGGCCACACAAGAGAGTTCTTTTATAAATTTAATTAAAAAAGTGACTGAGAAACAGGAAGTGTTGTCGCGTTTAAAGAACATGACCCATTATTTATTTACGGACACTACTAATAATGAAGGGTTCTTTGCCAATACACCACGGACTTGCCTCAAATTTCTATCTAATGGAAGATAAAGACCCGTTCGTTGTTTACACTGAAAAGCAAGGTTGCAATTATAGGTCGTGTGTGACCAATGACAGTGACAAAACTGTTGCGTATAAATTTCCCTGAGATTCATGGTAAAATAGCTGACATTTCCCAAACAGGACAAAAATCGATTAAGAATAGAAACAAACACTCCATCATTAGGCAATTGTGTGATCTGACATACTGTTATATAAGATCTTGGTTCGAGCATTCCTTCACTCCTTGTGGTAAATTAAGGAGTTATAAAAGGAGTCTACTAAGAGTAATCGAAAAAGAAATAATAAAAAAAATCGTATCTTTCCCCAGAGTACCAAATGTCAACAGAAATAATAAAGGAAAATCTCAAATACAGTGAAAATATTTTAAAGCTACAGACATCTATTTTAACTCGCAATCAGTCCCACAGTATGGTATTCATGGTAAAAGATGTGAAGTTTTTTTTCTTATGTACTACCAGGAAAGAAGTGTTTCCATGGTTAGAGATCTGGGCTGTAATCGTAGGTAGCAACGTTATAGCAAGTGCAGAGGGGAATATGGTGGTGAACATTCTGTAGATCAATGCTTTTCCTGCGGTGACCGAGCGTGGTGGCTGAGCGGCTACTTTCTGGCTTCGCGTAGGGCGGAAACGGATTCAAATCCCCGTCCGGACATCCAGATTTGGGTTTTCCATGGCTTCCCCAAATCACTCCAGACGCATGCTGGGATGATTCCTTTTAAAGGCTATAGTCGAATTCTTTCCAGTCCGTTGATCCTCATCCTTTCCCGCCTCTAATGATCTCTGGAGCTCTGGAGCTCTGGAGCTCTAAGCAAAAAAAAAAAAAAAAAAAAAAAAAAACCTGCAGATCTTTAGGAAACAAGTAAATGACTGTACCATTCCGTGACGCAAAGTACTACGTAGTATTAAGTAGAAATTACACATACACTAAAGCGGTGCATCAAAGGGTAAGTGGTCCAAATAGGATGATAGTGACAAACAACCAACACCTGGAAGCCAGCTCATTAACAAAACACAGAGCTTGATACAGTTTCCTTGGTTAATACAAATGAACTACAGCCGTATAGTACCGTTGTTGACCCATGAACTTAGCTACCTTGGCCGATTTGAATAAACATGAGCCGCTGACTCTAACTTCTTGAAAAGGATACAATGGAAATCTGGTACCAGTATTGCTAATGCGTGTGATTGAAGTATTATTTTTCTGGCAGCAAGTTAAGCGTAGTATGTGGTTAGGTTTGTGGCAACGGAAACCTTTTGCTATAGCGCAAGGCACGGAGAATTACATTGAGCTTTATTTTATAAAAATTCTATTTAGTTAAGCAAGTGCTAAGAAATGAATTGTCAGAACACTGAAAGAAAAGTATGTATTTCATTTAATTTGGCATATTGATTATCATTTACTTTTTTTTTACGGAAATCATTACTTGGTTTGAATGAAAGAAGTTCCAAATTGATCGCGATCTATGCTGCTAAATCCACAATTAAAACTAATATTACGTGGCATAATGTAAGTTGTTAACATTTATTTTTAGCATCCTTCGTTTTCTCTGTGGTCATTATTTCAGCCGCATGTAAGCTGTGTCAGCTGTTAAAACATCGATCTTCATCATCGATAATAAGAAAGTAAGGTGTAAGAACCAGTGAAAATTTTAGATCAAGTTTCTATCGCGACGCATAATGACATTAGCATGCAAAACAGGGAATGAAGTAATTCGAGCGTGATTGACGCTTTGATTTTCTAGCGGCATTATTGGCGGAGATTGTGGTTAGACTGAAATCCAACCTATACCAAGTTGACAATACAGGAAGACGGACTCAAAGTAATAAGTTGTTTTCTTTTCATTTGTGGTTTTACGCCTCATCCAGGTCATTAGAAGCGGGAAAGAATATTTTTAGTAGCCACCCTCATCTTCAACTTTCTGTCTGTCCTCGATTTTTCATAATGCTTCGGTCTGGATCCTTATGATTGCAGGGGCGCCCGCGCTCAGAAACGCTCTTACTGAACGGGTCACGGCTAAAGTGCAAGTAGTACATTTAATACTAACTTAATTCATTTGCAATGAAACGAAAGTTCTGGTGGCGATTTCCCTACACACATATTTACCACTTTTTTCTTATTACAATATTTTTTAATCTTAAATTCTTTGAGTGTAATATCTCACCCATATGCTTTCCCTCACTAAGAAATTTAATTTTAAATTGTTCAATTTTTTGATAATCTATTCAGAATTTCCCCTGGTCATTTATTCCAATCATTGGATTCCTTTACCTACAAAGAAACTTTTCCCACTCTCTTATGACTGATACCGAGGTCCAGCTTGTGGCCACGGTCATCTCTTCCCTTCCATGCAAGTATTTTGCTTCTTCTGTCGATATCCTTCCAAGCCTAATCATTAATGTGCGCCTTGTAAACACTCAGCTCTCTCTTCATCCTTTTTCCTGTCTTATGAATCGTAATCGAGTTTATTTGACATATCAGTGACAGTTATTTTTTAATTTTTTTTGTTTATTATTTTAATTCTTTGCCTACGGCTTTAGAGACGTTAAAGGAACTCGGATATGGCCTTTTTTTGAAGGAACTATCCCCCCATTCACCTGGAGTGAACTTACGGATTGTGGTTTCACTTGAAGCTGAATATCCTCCTATCTGAACCTTCGCTCTCGAGTTTTGTCGATGTCTTCACCGATTGCTAGCATTAAAAGCAACACAAAAACTGACCATATTTAAACAATTACGACTAAAACACTACGAAAAGCCGTACATCATATATGGCGTTTTGTAGAGAAAACCTGAAAGGAATGACTATTTTATCCAACATTTCTCCTATCCCCGCACAACGTAAAAGGCACGATTAATCCGGGAACGAAACGGTTAATAAATACACACCGATCGGTCTGAAAGAGTTTACTCCGCATCGTTTTCCGTGTAAACTGAGCCAAAATAACATTCTTTTCTATGAAATACACTACTGCGGACTACTTAAGATCATTTTCAGATGGATAAAAGAAAATTTAGAAAAATTGTGATTCCTTGAAACTGAAAATGTTGAAGTACATGTTTAAAAATTTGAGGCGGAACCATCGTAACGCAGGTAGAATTGTAGCAATCTGCCTAGAAAATGCGGATATCTGTCATCTCAATCTATAGAGCGAGAGAAAGCCATGTGAAATAGCGTACACACCAATAAAATCGCCGACAGTGGTGTGAGAGTGGTAACGTTCTGGGGTCGCATTCTGAAGGATGGGGGTTGGAATCCCCGTCCGGTCATGCAAATTTAGATTTTCCATATTTACTAAAATTAGCACAGGCGACTGCCGGTATGGTTCCTTCAAAACGTTATGGCCTGGTTCCTTCAAAAGGTCATGGCCGTTCCTGTTCCTAATTCATTTCCCTCCTAATAAACAAAATAACACAATATTAGTTTTTGAGAATCCTGTAGGTATGTATTCAACCTCCACTCGGCAACATCTGCCAGTTATGAATCATTTTGTGAGCACTGAAATAGGCCGAAGTGTTGACGGTACGCCGTTCTTTATTAGTCGGCGGCGAGGCTAGCATCTCTTGCTGTGATTGTGACCACGCTTGGTTCACAACGATACCTGTAGTCTTTCCTGCCCATTCAGAAGCGCCAGCTCTCTCAGTAATAGTCAGCGGTTCCGCGCCGCCTCGTGATACAGGAGAGTCGTCGAGGTGGCCAAAGCGCCGCAGTAATTGCCGCCAAAGAGAGGCACGCCGGCTAAGTGAGTGAAAATTTATGCACAATTGTGCTGCCTCGGCAGCCGTGATGCACGGCCGTAATGCGAGCCCTGAATGATGGCACACGCGGAGCCTCAATGGACTTCTCCTGCTGCGGCGCGGCTCGCCGCGGTCCATCTCTCATTTGCGCGTATTCGGCTGATGCTAATCAAGTGCCACTGAGGTCACTGCTGCCATAAAGTTCGCCGCGCCTCGACACCGCGCTCAGCAAGTGCGTGGGTAGCACCTCACCGAGGTGCGGCCTAGGTGGCAGGCTCACTCATCACGGCTCGTCTGCCGGCCACGAGAGTCTGCTGCCGTCTGAACGGAATGAAACATTCAGGAGTCATGCACGTAGTACGAACAGTAAAACGAGTAACTGGAAATGTCAACATCAACCAATTAGGAGAATCATCCAAAATACAAATATACACTCATATTATAAATGCGAAACTAACTCTGTTTGTTACGTTTTCACCTTAAACAGATGAATTGATCTTGATGAAATCTGATAAGAAAGTAATATATAAATGGGATGGGTATAGGATACGTTTTTCTGGCCAAGTAACATATTTTTCATGAAATTTGGAAAACTAACTAAACGTTAACAGACGGATAGAGCAAGTTGTCTCTGCAATGTTATATCGGTCACAGGTTATGTTCCTCTCACGTTTGTGTATGCACAGTTCATAAATTTCATGTACATACATAACTTATTTTATAATATGGGTGTAGATTTGCGCTGCATGCTATGAGTATCTAAGCCAAGAGACAGATACTGAAGGTAGCAGTTGTATAAGTAAGACGTGTTTTTCCCATGGGCAGTTATGAGTTCTAGCTGACGGGATTCCAACCTTCAAAGGATATAAATCTTAGCAAATGACAGCCAAACCAAAAGGTTTGTGTACAAAACGGTATTGATGTAAGATGTCCCCAAAAAAGAGAGATAGTTTTAAACCACAAACAAAATTCTGTCGTAAGAACTGTGGTAGGTAGTTTCTCACAGTTAATCCCCCACCCCTTTGGTTTATTGCTGTTTTTAAACATGTTGCGAATTGGTTGTTTTCATGATACAGGTTTCATAGTAGACTAGTATTGTGATGAATTCCCCGCCATATTACCCCGACTCTGGGAATTTTGTGAGATATTTTTCTGTTTCCTATATCCAATTCTTGCAATAAAATTTGAATTCGACGCGCACGAAGTCGCCAGTAACAAGTAGTATTATTGTATTTGTCTGTCAATACATAGATTTTTGAGGAGGAGGGACTTAATTCGTTGACAACTTTTCCAGCTGTCAAATTACTACATCTCAGTCGAGTTAGCAGACAGTAATATTCTGATTTTTTACTTTTTCAAGCCTTGTAGAAAAACCTTATTCTATACGAGACTTTTTATATTTTCCATATGATGCGGTTATGATCACAAACCGTTGCGAAATTCATCTGGAAGTAGACAGTACTCAAGACCTGAAAGTTGAAAATACTCAAATCAACAATAAATAGTAGGGAAGGGTGGTAACTAAAACTTAAAGCGACTCTAGGATCTAGGATCGGAATATATAACTACCACCAAAAGCAAAATATAGGCTTCCAATAATGGATTGCTAAGGCACCCTCCCCTTTGTTTGGAGAGGAGTATATGAGACTTACATGTCTATGGCAAGGGATAGCTGATTATGGTTGCCTCTGAATAGGCTGAGATCAGTAGTGGAAAGTTTCAAGGTTAATCTAGAATGATGGGACTATGTCGAGATCTAAAACATTAGGTGCGACTGCGAAAAAGATCAGACTGTTCAGCACAAGCTCCAGTGTCGACTGTGTCAAACCTCCTGCACGGAAGATAACTTAAATGAGGAGTCGGATAATTCATTGGAAGTGGCCATATTTGGTCCAATATATTTTAAGGTAGACTATTGTGTAAATATCTACATTTCTGAGAAGAACATAAATAAATAAAATACGAGAAAGCGGTGTAAAATATGCGGCGTCTAGTTACAGAAGATTGTCAAGTGTAATGAGAATAAAAACAAGAGGTCGAATGTATTTTGTAGATGTCACTTTTGGTAACAGTAACGAAATAGAATAGACCAACTTAGAGAACCCTAGTTCACCGATTCTTATTATATTCCTCATTTATGACTCTCATGCAATGTAATTAAAATAAATAATTCAACAATTTCAAAGAAAGTAATACACAGTAGAGCACTTTATCACAGAAGTACTATAAGTTTGATAAACCACCTAATGTAGGACATAATGAAAAGATGCACAGTAAGTATCGAGTAATTTATATTTCGATAAGAATGGGATTTGTAAATTTATCTGACTTTTCTTCCTTTTTTTCCAACATTTACATTTTAAGCTCTGTCAAAATACACTTCATTTAATACAATATTACATACAAGAAAGGAAGAAAGCATCACACATTTTTAGTAGTGGTTACTATTATATTATGTGTGAATTTAGAACGAAAGATATCTCAAGATACACCCAATTATTAAAGATTTTATGTTTTTTGATTACTAAATACCATAACTGACTATGATACAGATATAAAACAGAAGGCTTCATGTCGAAAATGTGATTGAGTAGTTGGAAGCAGAAGAGTATATATTTTTTTCTTTATAACGTGCTTACTGGCGACATTTATGGCGACCACAATGAAGATTTTTTTTAAAAAAATACCATAAACATTTTTTACTAAAAGCAATATCGAACTTTTCATCAGTTAAAATATGCTATAAGCCAGCTGAGACATTACCGTGTACTTCTGTAATGATTAATCAGACTTAGATTATATTTGTCCACTGACTTACATTCACATAGTTCATAATATTAAAATCTAACAGAGTAGTGTGTGAGATATAGATTTGATATTGGTTTGCTCAGTATTCTGGTAATTTGAAATTTTAGCATATCAAACTTATTATTAATTTCTTCTGTTTTTAAAAATTTACTTCACTAACATACTGCATAGGTACTCAGTTTACTGCAATTTCTCGTGGAACACATCTACCCTGCACGGTTCATATAAAGTTGTAAACACCTTGTAAAGCCTCTTGCCATAAAGCTTCATATTTCATAGTTTTCACTTACAGCCACCGGCTGTTAGTATATTTTGTGGTCCAGCTTGCCCCATGCGGGTCATTTAACTATTGGAAATAATTCACTCCCCATATTACATTCCGAGAATCAACTCTGTAACGAGCGGCCGGAGAACGTCACAGTTAAAGAAGTTTTACTACGTGATCGCAGAAATTAGTTACTTCCACAAAATTGAACTAATTTTACATTGAATAATAGCAAATGATTATAAAAAAAACTGCAGTAGAATTGTCGTTAATGAGACTGAAATGAAGCAATTAAAATAAATTATAGACAACGACGGACAGAATTAACTGCGGTAAGATAGCCAATGAAATAAATTACGGAAATATTTTATACAGCAGGCGAATTTTTCGAAAATCCCATGAAAGATAAATTGCAATGATTTCGCAACAATTTCCCTACACACTTAACTTCCCCCTATCCAGCACCCCCCTACATTTGCCCTCTACAAATATTAACTTCTAACGTTTTTGGTAAGTTATTCATCATTTCCCTTGGTAACTGATTCCAATCCCTGACACCCTTACCTAAGAAAGAAAATCTTCCCACACCTTTGTGCCTGAAATCTAGTGCTAGCTTGTGGTCATGGTCGTCTTTTCCCTTCCATGAGCTACTTTTCATACCTACTGCAATATCTTTCCATGCCTCATCGCCTGTATACGCTCTCTACAATCCCATGACCCTCCTCATCCTCTTCCTATCTTGCAATGAATCCCATTCCAGCTCCTTTATCATATCTGTCACTGATTGAATTCTGCGATAATTTCCAGAAACAAATCTAGCAGCCCTTTTTTGCACCCTCTCTAATTCCTGTATTTGATACTCAAAATGTGGGTCCCATACTACACTACCATATGCGAGGAATGGTCTGACCAAAGTTTTGTAACCCAGTTAATTTACTTCTCTCGTGCATCCCCTCATCACTTTCTCCAACAAGTGCAGAATTTTGAATCCTTTTCCTACCACCTGTCTAATGTGTCCTGCCCAGTTAAGCTTGTTATCAAATGTAATACCAAGATATTTAATTTCAAGTCTTCAGCATGCAATTCTTTACCCACCTTATATTGATACTTAACCTTTTCTTTTTTATTTGTGTATCTAATAAGCTGACTCTTCAATGCATTTATCTTCATCCCATGTTTACCAACTCAACTAGATATCCTGTCCAGATCACACTGCAAGTGTTTACAGTCCTCTATCTTTTTGATACAGCATTATGTCATCTGCAAACAATCTAATTCCAGATAGTAAACAATCAACACAATTATTCATTACAATAATGAATAGCAATGGTCCTAATACGCTACCCTGCGGCACACCCATTTTTACTTCCTTTTCCTTTTATATCGCATTTCCTACCCTAACCTTCTGTTTTCTATCTTTTAAAAATTCTTCTACCCAGAAAATCACTTTCTCATCCACCCCAATAGTTTACTGCCATTTTATGGCTCACTCTGTCAAACGCCTTTGAAAGATCTAGTGCTACACTATCAATTTGGTTTCCCTTGTCCATTTCATCTTAAATATCTTGCATATATCCCACCGACTGAGATTCGCATGAATATTCTTGCCTGAACCCATGTTGCCTACTTGAAAACCACTTACGTTCCTCACATACATTTCTGATGTGGTTGCATATCAATCTTTCCATTAATTTACCTACCACTGATGTCAAACTGATTGTCCTGTAATTTTCTCTCCCTTCCTTTATGTACCGGTCTACTATTGCACTTTTCCAGTGTTGTGGTAAGCAGCAAGTATCCAGACTCAATTTAAATAATATTTCAAGATAAGGTACAATGTCACATCCGTCTATCTTTAAGATTCTGTAGAAATATTATCTGCACCAGCCCCTTTATGTTTTTTCAGCTTGCTTATTTCCTTCGTGATTTCTTCAGGATGAATTTCAAATTTTTTAGTATCTTCATTTCTAATCGTATTGTTAAGCTCCGAATTAGACCTTCCCGTTTCTGATTCATTGTCCCTAATATTCTCACTAAACCAGTTACTTAAAATCTCTGCCTTTTTCAAATTCTCAGTAACTACTTCTCCATCCTTATCTATAAGCGTCTCTACACCCTCCCTTCCCCTCAGTTTCCTGATATAGCCATAGAAATTACTAGATGCATCAGTCAGTGGTCCTCCTGCACTGACAATACTCTTCATAAACCCATCTTTAGCCACTTTCTTTGCTGTTATTAAGTCCTTGTTTAGTTGTTTCAAATATTCCCTACTACCATGCTGTCTCTTAACTCTGTTATGTTCTCTTCGTACCAACCTCTTTAACGTCCTCACTTCCCTATTATAGTACACAGGTTCTCTACTTCTCTTTATTTTCTGCTTTGGAATGAATTTTTCTTCCTCCTTTCTTATTACCTCCTTGAACTCTTCCCACCTTGACTCTACTGTACTTGTGCCTTCCTTCCATTTGTTGTAACATTCTCTGAAATATCTCTTCAAATTTGAAATCTGTGCCTTTTTATAATTGTACCTATTTCCCCCTTCAATTTTGGCTGATGGTTCACTGAATCCTCTAATATCCATCAGAACTGTTTCATGATCACTTATTCCTTCGGTTACTTGACACCCCACAAGGTTATCATCGGGCTTTATTAGGAATATATCCAAAATATTTTGTACCCCAGTGTTTTGCTCTACCACTTGTGTAAATCCTCCTTCCCTTATTAAGGTATTTGCAAATCATTGTTCCCGTGTGTTATTAATCTTATTTCCTTCCCAGTTTACACCTGGTAAATTTAAATCCTCACCAATAATGATTATTCTATTCCTACCTCTGAAATCTGAGTATGAATTTAATTTCTCTCCAAGAGCCTCATCTTGATCTGTCATTCTTCCACTGCGGTAAGCAGCCAACACCCTGATTTGTTCTTTTTTATTACCCCAGAAATCTACCCCAAGTAACTCATGGTCTTGATCTATGAACGCCAGTGAACTGTGGTAGTTTTCGCTAACTAGTATGAAGACTCGTTCACCAATTGCTCCTCTATCTCTGCGGTACACTCTGTAATCATCAAGAAAAACCTCACTGTCTAGAAAGTCTTCTTTTAACAAACTCTCTACCCCAATTATTACTCGTGGTTCGTGTATCTCTATTAATTTTAGTAATTCGATTACTTTGTTCATTATATAGTTTACCATTAACACCCTTATTACCGGCTTTATATTTTCAGCATTTATCTTCCTTTCCCAGTTTTACCCCAGTCAGTTATCGTTTCAGCAACTTCATCTATTTCTTTAACATCTATGATCTTTCTCAACGTGGATCTGCAATCAGTATCACTTTGATCATCTATTTCCGTTCCTTCACCAGCAGTCCCTAACCTAAAAAAGGCACAATCCTGACCCATCATCACTGGAAATGGGCTCCCTTACTGCTTTAGCTAACAACTCAGAAAGTACTCCCTTCCCCTTCTATTTAGGTGTAGACCATGCCTAGTGAAACCCCACCTGCCAATGGAGTTTACAGGCATAACCCCCAACACAGAATTAATGCGTTTCCCAAGTAGCACTTCCGTTTCTACACTTACACGCCTCACAGCATAGTTCAATTGTGGCTGCTCAAGGCGACTTAGGACCTGCAATAGCACCACCCTGGTATGCTGTGCCTCCTTCACCACCTTCCGCAGGTCACTCTCTATACTACAACTCGCGTTTCTATCAATACTATTCCCCGCCCCTCCCACTATCACTACTCTACCGTTCTTATTGAAACTCCTACAAAGTGAACCTATATCCTCTATTACCTGACCTAATGTTGCACTAGGTTTGAAAAAACTTGTGACCTGGTAACCTGTACCTAAGTGTTCCTGCAGAAGAGGGCCTACACCTCTCCCATGGCTACTACCTAGCAGCAGAACCCTTTTCATCCTATTCTCGCCTTGAATAGTATACAAGTAGTATTTTACTTGTCTGATTTAGTTAGTTCTTCAGCTTAAGAAGAATTAACAAGGAACGTTTGACAGTTTCCAAAAACGTTTAAGGAAATCAGCCATAAAAATTACAGACATATGGACTAACATGATCGTTTCTTTAAGGTTTAGGATAACTGTAATACTAAAATACAGCGTTTAGTTCACGTTATAATGTGGTAAGGGTACGAGCCCTACGCTAATGTTATGATTAGGGTTCGGATCCTTAAAATGGGTAAATATGACCTAAAAATGACAAAATATGACAATAATAACCAGAGGGGTTATTTCTAACTGTCGCCCAACCTCAAGGCAAAAATTAAATTCGTATGGTCTTGTGATATGGTGTCGAGGTTGGTGCCATCGCGCGGGAAAAATCATTACTCGTTCCACTCAATGCCCTTAGTTACTTTGAGAATCCATATAAGTTTAGCGTGTCAAGTTATTTGATAATACCCTGATGTTTAGTAAGGACTCAGCTTACGTATTTATTAATAAGAAACCAGGTGACTTAAGGTTGTGAGCGAAATTGTTTTTGCAGTAGTGGCGTTTTGGTTACAAATTCATGGTTTGGCGATCGCATCATTTTCTCGCATTATTAAGTAAGAACTCTGTTACTGTAACGGCGTTAATCCGGGCAAAATGGCCAAGCTGCTGGGGGTGGTGCCCACTTCGTCGCTGAGCACCAATTCTGCTTACGCCTTTCGAATTATTAACATTCTCGAAATTCAGTAATTTGGTTAGATACTTTATTATTATTTGAAGTTGAGGTGAGTATGTTAATAACAATAAAAATTAATTAGAAATTATTTTTATTTGAAAGTGATTTTGTTACAAACTTGATGATGTGGTATTTAAATTACCGAAAACTTCTTCTCCTGTGAGCCCAAAGGACACAGCCCCGGAGCCTCCTGCAACACCAATAGAATAGGAAAACGCAAAAATAACCACCGACACAAAGATTCTGCTCAGGTGTTGGCAATAAGCCCATAATAAAAAGAACCCTATATTAGAACCTAACAAAAAAAGAAGAAGAAAAAGACAAAACAAGAAAGATCACCATGGAAGGCAATAAATCGAGCCCAAGAGAGTTATTTTATGATGACGGTGATGATCAAGAAGAGACACATTGCTTGTGATGCAATAAACGTGTTTCAGCTTTAAGATCAAAATAATGATGGATCCAGTTGCAGACGTGGGTTCACGAACTCTGTGTTGGAGTTGAAGAAATCAACTTTTGTTTAGTTTGCAAAAATTGCAGTTAATATCAATTTACCTTTTGCCTGCTGTAATTTCTATCACTTTCAAGTTACTTTTCTGTAAATAAAGTGCATAGTTTTGGGAATTTGGAGCGTTTTTGTTCACTCATTTCTGATTTTGAAGCTAAGTGACAACTTTTCCCGACCATTCTAGTGTGTGCTAGGATACATGATGAGTATAGGTTTATTATAAGTCAGTTTAAAAATTGGTCAAACTTTAGCTTGGCCACTTTGCCCGACTCTTCCCTACGCTGATTCACGTAGGAGGTTGACGAAACGCCTGGAAAATCGACGGATGGTCATGCTAATCGTGATAGAGTGTTAGGGGATGAGGAAAAAGAGTAATTATGAAAACATAACATTATTAAAAGTAGACATAATAAAGAGTGATAAAAGTTATAATGAAAGTTAGTAATAATTTAAAGAAGAAACTAATAAGGAAGTGATAGGTTTACCAGTTGTAAAGATATTATTGGAGATTGAAGCATGACGGGAAGTCCGGTATGAAGGCTTTGTTGGTAAGCAACTTCACTTTGCGGAGTTCAGAAGTGTTGGTAATAAACAGCTCAAAACGTGAAACATCTGTTGAAGTAAACATGTGCATACTAACAAAATAAAGTGGGTAATATTTCCAGAGAAGCCAAGATGCAGAGTGAGAATATCTTGATGTTCGATGGACATTATTTTGATTTTTGTTTAAAGGTTTACGGCCATTGTTTTTTCTTGGCATAATACGTATTATCAACGTACGAACGGTTTGCTGGCTCACATGTTAACGTGTCTGACTGAAGACTGAAAGGCCCCCATTCAGAGGCCCTATACCCAACCTTCACATCACTAACAGCTTGCTGTGTAATGTGAAGTACGCCAGAACGCTTCCGTGGTTTGGATTTCTCGTAAAACTGTAGGACATTTATGCGCACTAGAATTATCAGGCTACGCGACGACGAAAGTGGCAGATTTCGTAGGTGCAAAGAGACCCTATCTATCACTAGGTCATTACGAACACACGAATTCACTTAACTTTATCAATGTACGACTGTTAATTTATGTTATTTCTTCATTATGTCCATCAATATATTTCAGGATGTAGAAAATAAGATTATTACAAATAAATGGAACGAAAAGGGAAATGTACTTTTGTTAGTTTGTGAATTGTATCGACTTGTTGTCAAGTAATGTTACTTATTACTTACAATGTTGACCATTTGTAACTATTGAATATAAGCTAACTCAAAAGTGATAGTGAATCTTTAAAAGAATGTCTAAATATATAACGTCTGGACATCTAAAAAAGTTGCAAATTTCATAGATGAATTCCTAAGACATACGTGCCCTTTTTAACCGACATTTTTGACTGGCTTACTTGGTCGATTATTACAATCACGCACTGCCTTTTCCCGGCTGTTTCGCTCTCGTGCACCCAGGTGTCTGGATAAACTTTCAATATGCCTTGTATCGACTGATATTAGTGGAAGAAAAACCGGAATTTTAAAGTTTAAGTGAAATTTGTTCTCATAAAATATTCGCGGCTTGGAGACAATTAATGTCATCTAAAAATTGTGATTTCTTCAAAGAAAAATAAATTAGTATTCTCGTGAAATTTTGTAAAAATAAATTTGTAATAGAACAAACAGTGAATAGTAGCAAAAAAGAACGCACTAAATAGAAAGGAGGGGGGGGGGGGAAGCGGGAACACGACAAGCCAATTTATTTGGCTATTTATTCACTAATAATTGCATTTTTTTTTACACTAATATAATCTTTGATTTCGTTTTTCTTTCTTTTCTCCACAACATAAATATTAATTTCTCCTTGTTCGCAAAATTAAAATTTTTGGCATCTGTCTTTTGATACCTGACCTTTTGCTGAAAAGTAAGCCCGTTTAATTTTCTGTTGCGAACAAACAAATATATTACCTCTTTCATATGAACATCGTACATGGGTAGTATTTGATCCTAAATACTTAACTATCATTACTCTAATAAATGGAAGCATCGTTTACCTAGATACGACGGGTACAACTTGAGTACGGAGTAGTGTGTGTCGCAATAATCACCTTGTTCAGAATTGTTCTGGCGGAGGGTGCGGTTGCTGTGCCGCATACCTGCCGCCAGGTACTTTGCCCCCTCCCTCCCACGCAGCTGTCCGCGGCAGACGGACAGACGGAGGTAATTAACGTCCATTCAGGTTACGGCGAGCAGCGAGGCGGACGCGCCGGCGAACAAAGACCAATAACATTTAATGTGGCAGACGGCGACGAGGAGGAGTCGCATTAGACAATAGTAAGCCGCGTTATTAACCGATATTCTTAAGCAACATTATGCAGATGGTTTGGACCGGCAGAGGGCTGCCTGGCTGATGCTGAGCGTCGCGCCTCGGCTCACGAGTCTGCAGACCCTACTCTGCCCGAGTGATAATGCGAATACAAACACTTTCAGTGAAATATGAGAACGGAAAAAGATAACACTGTTACCTGATTAACGGCCTGTTTTATTCATACACAGAATGTGGTGTAGGATCCACAAACATTTGTATCTTGTTGAATGAAAGCTTCCCCATCAAGGGTTGGGATGGATCTTACTTTAAGATCGTTCTTAGGGGCTGCTGACGTTTTTCTCATCAAGTGGTGTCACAAAACCTTTTTTTTTTAAACCATCTACATCTTTGAGAATTTTCCGTTCTTTTTTTGTTTCCTTTCTTTGGTCTTTACCACTCGTCAACGTGGTGGTTAATATTGAAGATAGTTCGCAAGAAACAGTAAAAATCCATTCACGGCCTTTTAAAGGAACCATCCGAGCAGTGATTTCGGAAAACCATGTAAAACTGAATGCTGGATAGTCGCACGGGGACTTAAACTCGCCTCTCCCGTATGGTAGGCCCAAGAGTTGTCCGAGAGTACCACGCGTTTAGTATTTCCTTATCGGCATAGACGAATACAGCAAAAAAACATACTCAATTCAGTTTAAATAGGAAATGATATACTAATTACTGTCACTAACTATTCACGTTTGAACGGTAGTAACTTTTGTGTAAAACAGGAAAAATACAAATAACAGGAACGATAAATAATGCGTGCTCTAGGCCACTTTCAGTAGGTCAGAAGAATCTCAAAACTAATAAATGAAATCAATTAGCGAGAGATAAATTATACAGTTTAATGCACAGTTTCTTTTTACTTTAGACTTTCCGACCGATATAATAATAAATTTCAGTCAGGAGAATTCACACAAGTAAATTTTACCAGGTAATCATTTTTTACTTTTCGACAAAAAAAGCATCCTGCTATAACGATAAAAATAATACACTAAAGATTTTTTAAATAATTTCCTAAGTGTCCATTAAATCTTCTTTCAATCACACGTTGCGTAGTGTAATTAACATGCGTATGCCTTTTATAAACATCCTTGTTTCCAACAATCACCTGCCTAATTGTTGCACAACGATGACTTACATTGCATCTTTCATGCATAAAATTTCTTAACCTTCACTGCAAATGTAGTATCGTGATGAAATACCACACTTTCTTCTAAAATATGTAGTTGCCTATCAACTGCTTCTACTCTTACTGAAGAGCGGATTATTGTTGCGATTTACAGCCTCGCGGAATCCGAGTGTCGACGACTAACTAAATTAATACTTTCACTTCCCTAAACTGACTAACGACTTCTTCTGATAACACTTCTATCCACTTGAAACATTACTTTGCCTCGACGAAAAAAAACTTAACCTGGAGTTAATATTAGAAAATCTTCATTTCAGAAAAAAAAAAAAAAAAATATCCGGCGAGTTACCAATTCTTAATCGAAAACATTTTTTTCAAAAATGACAAATTCAGATGATTTAGCCTACAGCGACATGCATGCGATCTTTTTTATGTTAATGCAGATGAAAACTTGCTCTACCAATCGAGTGCACCCTCACCACGATAACTGATGAAATAGGTCTATATGTACCTTCTCCTGAAATATCTAACTCTGGTCCAATTCTCTGACGCGTTATCGAGTTGTGGTTCTTGCACGGAACACCTCAAATTCAATAATTTGCCATAGCTTGCAACGGTAACGCCCGATGTATCTTCTTCTTGAACTCACTGATGATCGCAAGGTACCTAATCCCTTGCAATGATCGACAAGACTTCCAACACTTTGCTCCTGCAGTCCTGCCGACTATGCAGCTCAATATTTGCATGTATTTGGGGCATCTACGAAGCGGCAGCAAGAGAATCACAACTTCTCAGTACGACTACACTTTTATTTGCCATCATGGATTGTACACAAATACAGAAACCGTTTCATTCCACAGCTCAGCGCCTTCTGCCTGCACAAGAGCGTCTCTCCCAAACCGCAGCTGTGCATCCTCCCCTCCACCCCGCATTCCAGCGTCCAACCCTCACCCATCAGCAGGCAAACATAGCCAGGTCGGTCACTTACACTATCACCCCGTCGTTTTTCAAAAGAAAAAGAATGAACATCATCTTTTTCTTCTTCACACATTCACACATTCCAAACCATGAAAGTTACATTTGTGCATAAACATAAGATTAATACAAAGTAAAATAAATATAATAATATTAAGAATACATTGTCATACAAATAATATGAACATAAACACGATAATCTAGAAATCAACTGTGCTTCAATGGCTGCTGTAAACAATGACTACCAAGAGCAGTTGGTGATATTCTTTCATAAGAAACTTCAGCCAGGTAAAGTAGTGAAAATAAACTGTGCTTACTGCATTTGCAAGCTTTAAAGACACGGACCACTAGCACATTTTCACTTTAATAGCAACAAATGGATGCTGTAAACAATGTATGCCAAGAGTTATAAGTCATATTCTTCCATAAGAATGTTCAGCCATGTAAGTTTAGCAAGGATAGTCTGTGCTTGCCACCTTTGTAAGATTTTTTGGCACTAACCACTAGCACATTTTCACTTTCCTAGCAACAATGGAAGTGGCCATGGCATACAAGGCAACGAACAAATAGCAATGGTGTAGGTTAGAACATATTCTTCCTAATGGGAAAGAATGAGCTGGTGTTGTGATTTCAGTTCACTTGACAAAACCGAATGTGTGGATGGATATACCAAGAATTCCTACAGTAAGGTACTCTGAAACCGAGCATAGAAGCGGTTGGTGCCTGTAGGCTCCATTCCCAATAAGCGATACACTAATATCTCAGTAAATTAGCATTGCTTTGTCTCTGCAACAATAAGTGAGTAATCAAACATACAAAAAGAACCTATTTGAAAGAACATAATTTTTTTAAGAAAACAATGAAATGCATTTGTTCGACACATGATGTTACTGACTCCACCTCTTTTCCATCCAGTCACGACTGCCGCCGATTCGTGACTGATACCTAGTTTTCCTCCTGCTTTTCTGCACTATGATTTCCATTTTTTTGATAGAATGTTTCTCCTACTTTGTCGCCCTGCTGTCTGGCTCGACCATTATTTCGGTGACCTGCGTTCCCGCCATATTCATTCCATCTATCCGCGAAGAAATGAACATGCTCATCCACATCCTCGAGAAAATTTAATATTTCATCAGTCCCCATAACCTCTCTGCTAATGAGCAATTCCTGCGTCCTTTCAGGCAATTTTGAAAGAATAATTTTGATTCATTCGTTTTCCGGAAATGGGTTGTCCAAATGCCTGGCTCTCGCAATCAATTTCAGAAAATAACCCTTCTGGGTGCCGAAATGTTTTTTATAATTCTCGCAGTTAATTATCCCTATTTTGACACGATGCTGAATCCTACCTGACCAAAATTGTTCCAGAAATTTCGCTTTGAACTCCACAAAGCTGTCACACGACTCCTTCAACCTGTCTCCTAACAGTCGTGCTTCGCTCTCCAAATGTTGGCACACGAGAGCTATTTTCTGCTTCTCCGGAAATGGCGATGCTTCGAAAAGGAGATCGAAGGCTTTGATAAATTCTTTGGGATGAACATTATTTGGGCCGGGAAATTTTTCTATATTTACTGCTCGTCCGGACAATACTGTCGAAGAAACCAACTGCACAGCGTTTCCGTCACGTTGCAGCTGCCCCAGAACTTCCTGTTTTAAACGGTTTACATCGGCACTTATTTCCTTCGGCATCTCATTCACTCTTCCTTCTATTAAGCGCCATTTATCATTGTTTCCTTGCATCCGGACGTGAAGCCCGTCAACCTTATTAACTATCCTGTTTGTTGAATCCTTTTGTTTCTCCACTTCCTCCCGCAACTCAGCTAATTGATTTCCTGTCGCTTCCACAGTTACCTGGAAACCTGTCGCAGCGGTCCCTAATTTTTTTTCCATCCTCCCTTCCACTTCATGCAATTCTTTGTTTAATACCTCTCTCATTCTTTCCATTTTCTCCGCACCCTCTGATTCTAATTCGTCCTTCAGTCTTTTATCTGCTTCTGCCCTCTCCACCGCCCACTCGGTTTTGGAACTATGTAACAAATCTTTTGTTTCTTGCAGCACATTCTGCCATTTTTTTTCATTTCCAGCGCGCATGCTCTTAATCGTTCTTCGTTCTCACGATTATTTTTCTCCATTGCATCCCTAATTTCTTCATCATCTTTGCGTATATTTTCTTCATTTCTCTTAATTTCTTCCCTTATTTGTAGCACAGCTTCCTCACTCCTTTCAGCCGCTTCCTCACCTCTCTTAGTTCCTTCTTTGATCTTTTTCCTTCCTTGCTGATTTCGATGTTCAAACGCCTCATGCCTCTGTTCAAACGCCTCAAGTTTTCCCTCATATCCTGTAAGAGTGCCAGAATACTATTCAGTGCTGAACTCCCAATGTCATCGCCCCCAGTAGAACTATCACCCCCAACCTCCGAGACTTTCCTCCCCTCCCGTTCAATTAGTCTTCGCTCCCTGTCACTCATTTTTTTAAATTTAATTTAATTTAATTGCAATGGAACACAGGCTCCGGTGGCAATATCCCTACACACCCATCTTCCCCCTATCCTGCCCCCACCTACATTTGCCCTCTACAAATTTTATTAAATTCTTTCAAAGTTTTCGGTAAATTATTCATCATTTCTCTTGGTAACTCATTCCAATCCCTGACACCCTTACCTAAAAAAGAGAATCTTCCCACACCCTTGTGCCTGAAATCGAGTGCCAGCTTGTGGTCATGGTCATCTTTTCCCTTCCATGCACTACTTTTCATACCTATTGCAATATCTTTCCATGCCTCATCACCAGTATATGCCCTGTACACTCCCATGACCCTCCTCATCCTCCTCCTGTCTTGCAATGAATCCCATTCCAGCTCCTTTATCATACTTGTCACTGATTGCATTCTGCGATAATTTCCAGAAACAAATCTAGCAGCCCTTCTTTGCACCCTCTCCAACTCCTGTATTTGATACGTAAAATGAGGGTCCCATACTACACTACCATATTCGAGCAATGGTCTGACCAAAGTTTTGTAACCCAATTCCTTGCCTTCTCTCGTACATCCCCTCATCACTCTCTCCAACAAGTGCAGAACTTTGAATTACCAGAAGTCAAGAACAAATAATTTTAAAAGCTACTCCGTTCTGAGAGAGTTCTGATGCTGAAACGCAGAAATGAAAGGAAAATCACTTATTGAAACAGGTACCGACGTTATTTCAATCACTATGATGACTTTAAATACTTCTCAACCTCTCGCTAAACATATATAACACGAATTTAATGAAAATATAAAGGGTTAAGTAACTAGTCAATAACACATGAGTATCGTAAAACTAATCATTCTTTCTTTCTTACAGATCCGACTGAAAAATCCTAACAGCAATTAATGGAAAATGTTAGCAAAAAGACGCCGCTGTTCATTCAGTTATGTTTAAAAGTTTAACATGTTCACAGTTTCAAGCTCGGAGACAAAGCAACGCATCAAGCATCCACGCTTCAACCAAATAAGAAAAAAAAATCAACAATAGGATAAACGCAGATCTCTCATAAACAACAATAAAATATGCATCAAAATTCAACGAAACGAGAAGCAACAGACACCAACATCTCAATTGCACCCAATTTAAAGGAAGAAAAAAATCAGAACAGTGACCATAAAAATGCCGAAACGATTAAATATGTTACTCTGGCCTGGAACACAAGGATAAAAAAACTTATAAAAATGAGAGAATGATTAGCTTTAAAATTACAGTAAACCATTGGATGTCAAGTTCACTATCGCCACACCAAATCATTCGACCCAACGATGGAGAAAAAAAGAGAACAAAAAACACAACCATCACCACGCCAGTCCGCGCAATTGCACGCCAAGGCTCACCTCTGAACGTATAAGCTGACTTGTAGAATGCTGATCACCCGTCTTCCAGGATGAAGTTTTTTGGCCAGGGTCGCCAGATGCAACGGTAACGCCCGATGTATCTTCTTCTTGAACTCACTGATGATCGCAAGGTACCTGATCCCTTGCAATGATCGACAAGACGTCCAACACTTTGCTCCTGCAGTTCTGTCGACTATGCAGCTCAATATTTGCGTGTATTTGGGAGCATCTATGAAGCGGCAGCAAGAGAATCACAACTTCTCAGTACGACTACACTTTTATTTGTCATCATGGATTGTACACAAATACAGAATCCGTTTCATTCCACAGCTCAGCGCCTTCTCCCCCAGCCCACAGCTGTGTATCCTCCCCTTCACCCCTCAGCAGGCAAACATAGCCAGGTCGGTCACTTATAAGCTGTGAATTCTGAAATTATGCCATGCGCAATCCACGAAACTTAGGCCGGTTACACACTGGGCGGTTTTTACCGCAGCGGAAACTTAACCGTCGCCGCCTACAGAAATTGAGATGTTTACACATTCAGCGGTTAAACTTCCGCTGCTATGAAGAGCTGGTATAAGATGACGTGTTCGGGCGTCAGTACCTTGCTTTTGATGACTTAAGTTTCATTTTGTGAAATTTGAAGTTAATTTAGTTAATTTGGTGTTTATTACTTCTTAGTTAGGTTTAAAATCGTTATTTTGATGGTTCCGAAGCCATAGAAATAGGAAAAGCAAAAAATCAAAGGAAAACAGAATATTTGAGGAACGACGACTCCAAGTTTTTCAATTATTTTGGGATGTTTGTTTCAACAATTTCTTGCGAAACTAAAGTACGGCATTCAAAGGAGAAATACCCAGTTGATGAATTGTATTTAACGTGTGGAAATGCTGGCAATCACCTTGAAGTAAGAAGATTTCTCATGGACCTACTATAGATAAACATTTAATTTTATATAATTCCAATCAGCTATATTTATTCTGTGTTAATTAGGATGAAAACTCCTTGAGGTGAATACGAATAGGTCTACAAGAAAAGTTTGAAAAATACACTATGCCCTATAATGGCTAAGACTTACATTTATTTATAACTAATGCATATACTTCACTGTGTAATCCACTCATCACTGTTGAGTTTATATTGCTTTTATACTTACAAGCACAATCGACTAGTAAAGCTTTTGTGGTTAGATTGTAATATATTGAGTGTTTTAATGACTATTACTTTACAAAGAAAAATCGAAAGTAGATGGCGAAGATGATGCCGAATTTACTGAACAGCTGTGATTAAAAAAAAAAAAAAAAAAAGGGTCTCAAAATGACAGAATTTCGGTCTAATGTTGGAAGTGTTCCTTGGCAAATGTCTAAGATATAAGGACGCAGTTAGTATTAAACATCAAAATATTTCTATAAAATGTGATTCAACATTTTTCAAGTTCTAGCTGAAGCTGTAAAAATTAATGTAAATACGTGATAAGGCATTTTACCTCATTTTCCATTTCGTCAAAATCATTCCGAATTTCAAGGCACACTTCTTTCCAAGCGTTCCTGGTAGCTTCCCGATCTTTAAAAAAATCTAATGTTTTGTATCTTAAAACTGGTCTCGCTTCTGCTAACGAAATGAGAAGATCAATATCTGTCATCACTTAACTCATATTACGATTTTTAAATTTAAAAAATGTTAATTTTACACAGACTGGAAACGCACAAGCGGTTAAAAATCCGCCAAATGTGCAAGCGCCCATCTGGCCACATAGACCACTGTTTGGACTGGGGCGGCCAAACTGCCGTCAAATGTAGTGGCAGCGCGCGGCTGCATACCTGCCGTTGACGGCAGCTCAGCCGCGGGTTTTCCTCTCCGCCCAGTGTGTAAGCTCCCATTTGATCTTTCGCGCCACTACTGGAACGACTGCGACGGATAAATTTCCACCGCGGCAGAAACCGCCCAGTGTATAACCGGCCTTATTGCTTTTATCACACTCAATAAAGTTTCAAAGGCGTCGCAATATTCAACTATAACATATCCGATTCATCAAGATCAATACATGGAGGAAGAAAATGAAAGGACGTCAGACAAGAAAAAGAGGAGAACCAGTATTTTGGTCACATAATGATAGCGGATAACAGCAGACATACAAAAATAATTTTCAACCACGTTTGCAAGAGTAAGAATGGCGACCAAAGGATCCAAGGAGTAAAGAAATATATGACAATGTTCGGAAGATTAATATAAAATATCAAGAGTTTCCACTAGAAAGGTAATGATATCTGGATCCAAGAAAGGAGAAAATTGGTGTGAAGAACCTTGGAAGTCAAGGAAAAAAACATTGAGATGTATGCACAGGATTACTTTTCATGGTCATAAGATAGCAAAATTCGATCAGAAGAATAACAAAAAATAAATTAGTGTCAGCAAATTACTTCGTTACTCGTCTATATTGGCTAAGATCTAAGGATGGCGGCCCATTATCAGCACCTTCCTTGTCCACTAATTACCACGTTGTCGACTCAACGTAAGCTTCATTATGCAGATTGAAGATTGCAGTGCTAGTGGCGATATAGTCTCTACGCGTTTTCATTTTAGTTCATTACACATTTTTACTATAAAAAAACTGCACATTTTTTTGTAATGAAGCATTTTAAAGTAAATACTAACTGCACCCACCACTTCGTCCCCGCGGAATTTGATTTGTGTTGTTAATTCGGATACAGAATATCATAGAAATATTGGCCGGATAAGTTAAACCGGGGAGCAACCCTGCCTGTATTTTCCATCTTCTTGGATCTTCTCTTTCTGAATTCATATTGTAAGCAGTGCTTTAATCACCCTTGAAACCACCATTATGGAAAAGCTTTTATGTCTGTCGATGGCTCACAGGTAACCTTGTAAGCTTTCCTCCTTATTGTTAAATTAACACAATTATATTTTACAATTTACAGTATCGGATCAGTACTACAGTAACTTTATTTATCATCTCATTCCATTACTGGCTTCAAAACCATGACTAAAATTAAATTATCTTTTAGATAAAATCAATTATTTTTCAAATATCAACTTAAATAGTTTATTACACTTTCACAATGACAATTACTATGCACTTATATTGTGGCATCCTCTTTATAAACATTACTCTATCTCAACACAATATTTACAGTCCATTTGTACAATTACATTTCTCCTTTGTCCTCGGGCTAATCCTTTTTAATGTTAAATTACAATTTTGCGTTCCTCCACAAGGATTATGGAACGACTTTATTCGTGTTTCTCAAGCTATCTTTTTAACATCTACACGTCATCAGAGATCTTGTTCTCTCAGGCTCGACATTCTCTGACCTTGAAACTTAAATTTCCGAAATTAATATTTAGAATCATAATTATTTAATAACAAATTTTTCTTATAATAATAAATTTAACAATTCGTGAGGTTGTGTACCTCACACCCTTCAATATTGTTCACATCGCTTTTCTGCAAAGCAATATTTGGAATGATGCTGCCTGGCCGGTGTGCGAACAGATTTCTTTATTTGCATGTATATACCGGGTGTTTTAAAAATGAACGGTATATTTGAAAAATCAATAAATAATAAACGGGCAGCGATAGATATACACCGTTTGTTGCAATATGCTTGGGACAACAGTAAATTTTCAGGCAGACAAACTTAGAAATTAGTTACAATTTTCAACAACAGATGGCGCTGCAGTCTGGAAAAATCTAAAGTACGATATTTTACACCATTTTTTCACAGCAAACTTGCAATCTGTGAACAGCACACGCTTACAGCAGAAAGGCGACTTACAGAATGGCGAACTCACAGACTGCGTTTACTTCTATATCTTTCAAATAGGGCGCAGCGCCATCTGTTGTTGAAAATTGTAACTAGTTTCTAAAGTTTGTCTGCCTGAAAATTTACTGTTGTCCCAAGCATATTGCAACAAACAGTATATTTATATCGCTGCCCGTTTATTTTTTTATTTTTTTTTATTTTTTTTTTAATTTTTTTTTTTCAAATATACCAGTCATTTTTGAAACACCCGGTATATACTATGATATAAAGACCTGTATAGAATCGTAAAATTTAAATAATTACTCTGGTATACATTTCTACTGCCAGAAAGCTCCGCATCTTTATATATAAAATCCAAGATGTATGAGTAAACCGCATCATCCATGATAAGCCACTGAAGCTATTGATACTATAGCTAGCTCTCTCGCAGTCTAAATGCCTACCAGACCCCAGCGCCACCTGTTGGAATGATCTATACACAACAACCTTTCGCGTCACGTCAATAACATTTCGTGTGAATATGGCCTGAATTTGTCCAGTGGTTTGTCCATGATGATGCAGTTTACGTACACCTAGGATTTTATATATAAAGAAGATTAATAAAAAAAGTTATTTTATAATAACGCAATTAAATTTTTTTTGTAGCTGATGACAAATATTCTTGACAATATTTTGAAATGCTTTGTTCAAATTAAAATACAAATGAATTACCTGACTGAATAAAATTTTCGTGGCATTATGCTTAAGGGTTGACGCCCATTTGTCCGCAATAGAATACCTATTTTTTAATTTATATGGAGGTTTATAAATAGTTTTAACACTGTCTTCCCAATTCATGTACTGTTAGTTTATTTATTACGTAAGTTCTATAAGGAAAATAGATGTACAAATTCGTAAGTATAATACTGCAGTCTCAGTCACGTTTTAACTTTCTAATTTCTCTCTACAGATTCAGCAATTCTGCTACATTTCAGATTCATTCCTTCTGCTTTGCCTAATACAGTGTTATACTGACAGATTATATTATACTGGGAAATTACTATTTACCATGTGAAATAAAGTATTGGTACATAGATAGTAAAGGACGATAATGTTGTTTATCCACACTTCTTCGTAAATGATTATTTATGTATCTTTCCACAAGCTCGCCATCTTCTTCTAAATAAATAAGCAAAAAGAGTCGTATAAAAATAATACGAAACAAATATGTTAACCAAGCACTTCAAACTATAGGATACTAAGTGGGCTAGCTTAATGTGAGATTCAAACACATGTTATAGAAATACGAGATCACCCTTCCTTCTTTGCAAATAAGATTATGGCAGTCTGCATGTTGTCGTACGAATTTAAAGGCACATTTTGAATCACCACATGTTGACTTACTGATACCATGAATGTCAACTTATACTGTTTGGAATGTTCTTTTACAGGATGGTTCGAGGTGAAAGTACTGCACCTGGTGCATTAAACCTCAGTAAGCATACATATACCTTCCGTTATTTTAAGGACCCATGCTGCTTCATCTGTTTTCATAATTATTCACGAACACGCTACCCTTCTATTGTATCAGCTTGAAAAATCTTTAAACTGTAACCTCCCATATGGCTCATTAATTTTCAGTCTCTCTCCTTCCTTAAATTTAAATTCCTGAGTAAAATTAATAGTAGATGTTATACTATTAAAACTAAATAGAAATAAAATCAGTCACTTCAGAAGACTGGGGGAAGGAAACGGGACGGAATTCGGCTATGAAGGAACCCTCCCCGGATTCGCCTGGAGTAATTTGGGGAAACCATGGAAAAACCCAAATGTGGATGACCGGACAGAAATTCAAACCTGCGTCCTCCCGAATATGATACAATTTTAAATCAGCATTCTTTGCACTAAATATATTATCAATGGCGCAAGTACTTTGTATTTGTACAATGTCCTGTAATACATTACAGAACATTGAACAGTACTACAGCTGTATATGCCAGGTATAGAAGTATACTTCAATAGTGGCACCCTCACCACACTCTGTGATTGCGGAGTTCCTCATCAAAAGCTACGCTGGGCTACGAGAAAGAAATAGAAAAATGAGGGGGAGGGGAGGGTCCGAGCGAAGCTTATCTTTCATATAATTTGTCACGGATAAAATAAGATACGGCACACACAACAGCATGTGGATGTTGATTTCCGTCATTTAATTATCTCCGTAGTATGATGTAATTTAGATATCCGATGTACTAACAATGCGGCCTATTAGCGTTGGTCTGCACGCGGCAGGGGCATATAAGGAAGCTAACCGACATTACGATTCGAAAGCATTAGACAGACTCAAAAACGCTTACAGATGTCACCCGGGGTTTTCCAAAGCAGTGACATTTCGAATTGTTTTGATGGTTTGAAATAACGCTGTTTCGATCAATAACGCCCTCATGTGACCACTCCGCTCGTTGATAAACTAATTTTAATTTTGTTCTATCAAGTGAATTTCAGGGCAATCATAGTATTCGCTGAAGTGTTATTTCAAGTTCAAAGTGTGATTTGAAGTAGTGCTGTACGATGAACTTTACGAGGCTTGTCTAAAATGATTTTTTCAACGTGTTTTCACTGTCCGGAATCCATTGAAACAGGACGAAGAATCACTCCCTGGCAATGTAGAAAGATAGGTTAAAGAACTGCAGCAAAAGAAAACAAAAATGCAGCTCTTCTTAGTTTTTTTCCGCTACAGGTATAGTTTGTTATATTCTTTTCAATTAATGAACAATGATGAATGAGCAAAAGAGAATGTTTTTAGTAACACCCAAGAAGAGAAGGATCTCTGACTGTCCCTGAGAAATAGGTTTTCCCAATAATATATCAATTGCAAGAGTGACTAGTGTTAAAGGCGGCTACAAACTAGCCAGTTTCGGTCCCAATTTGCAAAGGCAATCATCAGGGCAATCATATGGGGCTTAACTCCACACATCACAATTTCGCTCCCAATTTTAGGTTACATTGTGATCGCATGACCGCTAGTTGCAAGCGCTTAACAATGGCACCTTTTATGTCAAAGCAACAAAAAGTAGACATCGTTTTAACAATAACCTGTAATACTATTTGTACTGAAAGAAAAAGAAGATACTGATTGAAGACATGGATTTTATATTTTTAAAAAAAGTTATCTTACATGAACATTTTGATAAGCTTAAAGCCAGATTTTATAAATTTTCTGAGAGTAGATTCTGAAAGTTTTGCAGAAATACTCCGCTTAGTGACCCTTATATATTATATATATGCCCTAATGCGTGATAGTACAAGCGCCAGAGAACTTTGCAATTTTTGTCAAACCTATGAAGATATGAAATTTAGTTCACCGATTTCACCACAAATGCTTTCAGACATCATACCTGAAACATGTTGGGCCATCTACAAATACGTAGACGTACAGTTTTTCAATTATGTAGGGAAATAAAATCGATAGTAGCTTTGTTGTTTGCTGAGATCATTGTTCACAAACTTAAAAGCTCAAACAATCAATAGAAGATTATACCCGTTTAGCAATCAACCTGTATGCAATTCACTTTATGCAAAGGATAACACTTGACTATATAAGAGTTGTTAACGCACCACCCCATCTGTCAACTTCGTATAACATCCACGACTAGTAGAAGGCGCCCACAACTAGAGCACGGTGTTCTTTGGGCATTGGAGGATCTGCTACAAGCGGAAGAGTCCCGGAGCTTGCGCTCATACCCCTCCTCCCACCCAGAGATCCGCCAGTAAGCAAGCTACACAGTAGACAAACCTAAAGAAAAGTGACAATCCTCGTAAAGTCTGAACGAAATCAATAGACAACAACCTTCACTGCAACTGCTAAGAAACAAGTAGCATATGCTCTTAGTGTGTGTGTGTGTGTGTGTGTGTGTGAGAGAGAGAGAGAGAGAGAGAGAGAGAGAGAGAGAGAGAGAGAGACTAAACCAACGTTTTAACGTAGAAGGATATCTCACCACGATATTGATATGAACTAAACACTTCGGAGTGTTTTCATAGTGTTTTATATATCTATTACTGTCGTTAATGCGTTATATGTAGAGAAGTTAATACTGTACATTGTGACGAAACAGTGAACATTACGTATACTTTGTAAGGTGGTAATGTGCTCTCAGATGTGCTTATAATATCTTTGGCGTTAGTCAGTCAGCTAGCGCGGAGTGATACTTAAGGTAGGGCGGAGTGCATTTGGTGGGAGCTAGCGTGTCGTTGTCGTGGGTATATGTTCCGTGTAATGCGCTGTAATAACCCTTTAGCGTGGTATCACCGATGTTCCGATGGACAGAATATTATGTGAACAGTGCAGAAGTGTTTTGTAGACTATGTATGTTGTTCTAAGTGATATGGTTTGCTATATAATTCATGGTAAACAGCTACAGTACTGTATCACGTCAATTGTTTAATGAATAATCACGGGGCTTAAGTTACTATTTCCAACCTTATTTATAGTCGAAACTGCATTCTTTGGTGACGAAGATTAGTTTTAGTGTCTGGTGGCTTGCTTTTGGGATTATGTAACTTCAGAAGAATAAAACTTAGTGAACTGTGAAAGCTGATAAGTGTGTATGTGTTTCTCATTAGCTTCTTGCAACCGAGCGTGGTGGTTTAACGGTTAGCTTTCTGGCCTCACATTCGGGAGGATGGTGGTTCGAATCCCCGTCCGGGCTCCAGATTTGGGTTTTCCATGGTTTCCCAAATCACTCCAGGAAAATGCCGGGATGCTTCCTTCAAAAGGCCATGGCCGAATTCCTTTCCATTCCTTGCCCCCAACCTTTCCCTTCTCTAAAGACCTCGATGTTAAGAGATGTTAAGCAGTTAAAAAATAAAAATAAAAACTTCTTGCATGTTCCCTTTAACCGTTATTTAATTAACTTATCCAAATAGGAAGCTAACTAGACTGACAGTTGCTTGTGCATCAAACGGTGCTCTGCACCATTGTTGAAGATCCCCCAGTTTTATTCCTATGTGTAAAGTTATATATATATATAAAATATTTAAAGATGACAGAGTGACGCATTTTTTCACTCATATTATCTCTTTTGTATACTATCATGAAAACACCGATGTGATAATTATTTAAGTACAGTTTGAACTGAATACAGGACCACATAAAAATATTCTCTTTTAACATTTTCCCAGTTAAACTGATTTATTAAATTTGACGCAATATGATGCCGAGCATATAACACTGAACGTTAGGGCATTTTTCAAAATTTTATCTAAATTTTCAAACATTCAAAATCTTTCCTTGTGGCGTTACGCTTCATCGCCGTCGACGTCATTAGAGGCGTGGAACCTTTAGAGGCAAGGAACGGGAAAGAATTCGGCCATCGACGTCAGAAGAAACCATCCCGACAATTACCTGGATGATTTCGGAACCCATGGAAAACCGGAATCTGGATGGTTCGACGGGGATTCGAAGCTGAGGACTTCAGAATGCGAAGCCAGAGGAGAACCGCTCACCCCCTACGCATATCACTCTCAGTCATCCAGAAGCAATTAGGGTCCTACTTCCAATGCACTCGAAATATGCTTCAAACAGCTTTCTTTGTACTCCTTCAGAATTTCGTCTTATCTCGACATATCTAGGATTTTTAATTTCTACGAGTCGAGTTCACTTCGTGTAATGCACTACCATGATCGGAATTATGTATCTAACTGTATTCTTTTGAGAGTTGAGAAGAGACGCTTACACACTAGCTGTTTCATTTATTAACACGTAATAATTATCAGTGCTTACGACGTATCTTAAGATGCTGTTTTCCACACAAGATTGAAACAGAATAGAAATTTCTTGGAAATCTGACTGTCTTCTGAGTTTTTGACTTCTCTTCATACAACGGCTTCTTGTAAGAACAATCTGAAGCTGTTGATCATTTTCCGTCCAAGGTTATCATTCCAGTAAATGTTAGGCACTACTATACATCTCTGTGGAAGTCCTGAAGCAACATTTAAATTAATGAGCCTTCACTGTCAACGATGGTTTTCCCAAATTATTCCAGGCGAATGCCAGGATGCTTCCTTCTAAACGCCATGGCCGAATTCCTTCCCGTTACTTGTTACCGGTCCTTTCCCGCCTCTAATGATCTCTACATCGACGAGGCGTAAAGTCATAAGAAAAAAAAAAAACAACGAAATTTATCCTGAAATTAAACTGTTAACGAAGTCGTACTCGTATTTTAAACTATTTTACTTTTAGTTGTTTCCATAATGACATGATTAGACAGTCTTTTATTATTTAACAACCTTTAGGTTCGTAAAAACTCAAAAATAGGGCACAAACCTCCGATCAACCGATATCAGCTTTCATCACGTTGGTAACAAATATGAGTTTGACTAGAGTAGTTCATGCCAAATCCATTTTGCTTTAAAGAAAGTTGTTTCCATTCATTAGGAATTTCATAACATCTGAATCTGTCTTTTTAAATATAAAGGTGTTTGATTTCGAGTCATTGGGCACTCTTTTACATCTTATTTATTTCATACGTCAAGAACGGCGAGATTTCCGCAGTTGGTTGCTACAGGACTCTATTAAGATAACATCCTGAACCGAAACGTTAGGTTACTTCTTTAACTTATATAGTTGCTTTATCTCTATTATACAAAAGGTATAGCTGAGATTCCTAGAAAACAGGAACATAAGAACTAGGATATGATCAAATGGGTATCCCGAAGATAGTAGATAAGTACGAAATGTGGTATGTAGTTGTGTTGTTCAGAATATTAGGGAAGAGACATAAATCCACACATTAAAGGTACTCAGAAAGATTCATAACTTATATCATCATCTCCAGAACAAATGATGAGCTCGTACTGTGCTGTCGCGTCTCTCCCACAAGATTTCAATCTCATCCTGTTCAGTGAAACACATAGATATCTTTGTGCTGCTGATCACACTTTCTTCGAAGAGAAGGCAGATTGACTCTAAGCTCATCAGATAGAATGTGCTAACATATCTCCACATTGCCCTAACAAAGTGAAAAGTGCGGACGGAGACAGCTTTAGTTGAGCGGGGAACTACATGAAAACTCGCCTAGGAATGGTAGGCACTTGCAGGGTTAAAGTGGTCTGGGCTACACAGTACTTGCGGGCGGGTCGAGAATGCTAATCGTCGACCACAAAAATCATTTTCTGAAACCGCTACGTACTAGTGACGGATCCATAAGTGCACAAATAAAATGCGATTCTCGAGTTAAACTGACACAGTACTGTTATGTGTCGACTCATGATCTCTTTTTCACTTTTCCAAATCACTCCAGGCAAATGCCTGGATGCTTTCTTCAAAAGGCCATGGCCGAATTCTTTCCCATTCCTTGCCCCCCATTCTTTCCCGTCTCTAGAGACCTCCCTGTAAAGAGACGTTAAGCAGTTAAAAAAAAATATATTTTTCACAGATTTAGCGAAAGCTGGGCTTTTTTTTAAATCTAAATATGGACATTACGTTATTAATGCTGTTTTTTTTTTTATTTTCACTGACAACTGAAGGTGCTCTTCTTAACGGGCATCTTTAGTTGTTTTAGTTGAGCATTGGAGGGATCAGTGCTTTTTATTCCCTTTCAAGTCTTCGTACTTGGAGTGGAGATGGGAAGGGGACGTCTCATATGTCGCTTTTTCTACTAACAGTTGTTTCTCGGTTTTCATTTGACAGTTGCAATTACGTCTTTTGTAATATCTCATGGTCACGAATAATAGTAGACGCTACGTTGGAGGTATGAAATTAATTTAAATCAATTCTGGAATAATGCGACATTCGTAATAATGTTCAGAGAAAACTGAAGCCGCATATAACTCGTAATTTTAGTAAAATTCCACCCCCTTTTTGGGATTTTAACTTTTCCTCAATTATGTTGTGTGTTTCGGGTTAATTTATCCCTTTCTGACGGTTTGTTACGCCACTTCACAGCTGTCAGAAGGCGATTAATCAACCCGAAATAGCCCTGATGAAGGCCCTTGGTTGGGTGCCGAAACGTTGGCAGTAACAACTTTGTTAAAGTAGCACTAAACCCGTAAAAACTAAGTGGATTTTTACTAACATGATGCCTGCTAAAAGCATAAAATTTTATATAACTCGTTACTTAGTTGAGTACTGTGCCCAGCGCTCTCAGACCTGGCACAGTAGGAGTGCCCCGGTCGGTGGCTGCTGTTTGACCAGAGTCTGCGGCGTCGGTGTGGGCGGCAGAGCGACGCTCACCGGCTGTGTCAACACGACAGCTCAGCCCAACACTTTGCACGTTCAGACGGAATCAGGCGAGAGCCTGGGGCCCGCGGAAGGGAATCGAGCTTTGGATAGCGGTGCCTCCAGCTGTCGCTACTACAACAATGTGCATGCCTGTTGAACCCTGCAACTGGCTCAAAGGGCGCTTTGAGCATCCCTTACGCGTGGTTGTAATTATGAAATTTGTCTCCTCTGTTATCTCAAGGTTTCTAATAATGCCCTTTACGAAAGAATACAACGATTCCATAGCTAATTTTGATCACATTTAAAGGCTTGTACATTGTCAATAATATGAGAGGGTAATTTCCAGAAGATACGAACAGTAACGTTTCAAATAAACTCTGTTTTAAGATTTCCGAGGCTCTGATTTAAATTGAAAGATAATCAGGATTCAACACCTGCGGCTCCATACGTATTCATATTTTCAGCCAGTTCAATACCATAGGGAAGCTATAAAAATGATAACATATTTACTTTAAGGAATTTTTATTTTGAGTGACAATAAAACTGTTATTGATTATTTTCTGCATGGTTATTTCCTTTCTCCATATCTGTGTGATGGATTTACATGAAGACGATAATTAAAATAATCAAGACGGAATATCGTATCAGTCTTATCGCATTTTGACTTTTGATTTAAAAGCCTGTGTTAAAAATTAATCAATTACGGTCTTGCATTTAGTAATATAAATAAAATTCTATGAATTATAATGACGGTTGGCAAAAAATATAAAGTAGCAATGCTGAATGTTCATGAGTACTACCAAATCTAAAGTATTTTCTATTGGAAGATAATTCTAAGATACTGATTATATAGGACAAAATCTGAAAGATGCATTAATGATTTATTAACTAATATAACAGTACGAATTGATGATTTCCTCAAATTCCTACGTGGGAGGTGGATAAATAAAAAGTTTTATATCAAAAATCTAAGTACCTAACCACAACCGCAGTATGTTACACAAAAGTATTATCTTCACACTTTTTACAAATGTTAAATATGTCAAACAATCGGTGCGATGTTAGACGATCCAATATTAATGCACACGATAATATGCGAAAGATTACTAAAGAAACTGGAGCACAGATTAGATGAAAAAACATTGAAATTTTTAATCGTTAAGTACAGAATTACAAGGTACGATATAATTTAGAAACACTTACTGAGATGAAAGAAGACCCATTTTGAGCCTTTTTGGTCTCTGAAAATCTTTTAATAATATTAAAATTTAACATAAGTTTAAAAGTTTAGAGATCTTGGCTAGTAGTTTTTAATATTTAGTTAGAAAAATATGATATATTAATAGATGATTTTTTTATAGGTTTATGACGTTGAGGTCATTCGAGTTGTGAAACCACTGGAAGCAAGGAACAAGAAAGAATTCGGCCATATCCTTCGAAAGGAACTATCCTGAAATTCGTCTGGAGTAATTTGGGGAAACCACGGAAAACCCAAATTTGGGTGGCCGGACGGGGAATCAAACCTGCGCCCTCACTAATGCAAGCCAATGCATAACCGCTCACACGCCACGCTCGTTGACAATTGAAGGGAAAAATGAGACCAGTCTACAATCTAACATCACTCATATTTAGAGTATGTGCGGAGGAAAGCACCAATAAATGAAACAGAAATTTCAGCTTCAATAAGTCATGATGCTAGAATCTGTTAAAGACAATTTGATTATATTGTTCTATTTCTCAAAACTTATAATTCATAACGATCATGAGTCAAGTATAATAGTCTTCTGCATATTATGACGTAAGACAGAAGGAAAATGTTGTGAAAAATGTTTATCGAAAACATTTGCTACGTACTATAAAGAAAGTATGTTGAGATAATCAAGTTTTGATTAAATGTTAAGACCTTACCAAATTCGTATTCTTAGCCTCGTCTTTGAGAGAAATAAAGCGTTCTTTCTACCGAATTGATGATATGAAATGTGGTATCAAACTTGCAGACATATTAAACGAAATACTGCTGTCATTAACTTACAGGGTGCACAGCAGTAAAAGAATAATATGATACCAATAACTATCTTGATGATAGCTCTGGAAAATACTTCTTTCCTTCCGGTGATGAATGCCAAACATTCTTAGATTTAGTAGAGTTAAGACATTGTACATTCATACAAAAAAAGAAATAAGTACGCTTCTTACTTTTGTGTGAAAGGAGTAATCACAACTGCACAACAGAGGGCAGTGCTAAAACAGGCATTACTATGCCTTCGGGAATAGACCCGGAAATACGCTGACTCTTGTTACAATTTCCGCACTAAATTGGGAGAATCGGCTAGGACATTACTGATTGTAACTAAATCTTGTTGTGATGTCTGTACGTTACTGCACGTATGGCACTTTATAAGCGTACCTACATTTTGACATAAATTCTGATAGTTGCTGTCATAAAGCATCTATCCCGAAATTTAATCAGATGAAATTAATGAAGGCAGGTATGTTACATGCAAGAACTCTTTCTCCACATACTCTACACCAAAAGAAAAAAAAAAAAAAAAAAAAAAAAAAAAAAAAACGCGTTGAAAGAATGCACGTGGTAAATACAAATTTATTGTAATAAGTAACTACAACACTAACAGAAATTTGATCCAGATCCTTTATTGTCACCAGCCAGTGTTTTCACTCGTCCTACAAAAAATTCACGATTGGATTTCATTTTCTACAATTCATCAACTATCAAGGCAGAGAGATAACGTATTGTATCACATGTGTAATCAAAAAACGCCTGATGCGTCATATCCTCACGAGATTTGGTTTTAATTCTAGCAAATCGCTCAAAATAACGCAACAGATGTCAACAGCGTTTATCAGCGCTGTCGCAGTTTGCAGTAAGATCGCATTAACACACTTGGAAGAGATCCTCACAAGTGTGGATAAACGCGTCGTTCAAGGCTGTGGCAAACATAGCAGCCTCGCTGGTTTTCTTCCCTACTAGTTCAGAAGAACATTAGGAATAATTTCTTGATAGGAGAATTGCTATCACGTGTTCAGTGGCGGCTCGGCAGTTTCATCACCGCTTCCAAACGCGTCTGCAGCAGTGCCGGGAATGGGTTCGCTGTAAAAGCGAATGGGAGAATTGAGTCTCCAGCAGTTAACCTCAATTCTATCCAGGAAATACTGATGATCACAAACACGTTGCGCAAAGAGCCGGGCATCGATCGGTATACCAACATAGTACTGTACACCGGAGATAATATTAAACTATTTGTAAATATATTTTGCGCTTGGATTTT
The DNA here is from genome assembly GCA_031002005.1 of Vandiemenella viatica. Lineage (NCBI taxonomy): Eukaryota > Metazoa > Arthropoda > Insecta > Orthoptera > Morabidae > Vandiemenella > Vandiemenella viatica. Next base: position 337,896,513 of record JARYHS010008074.1, on the reverse strand, counting down.
GTAACCTTTTAATTTAAAACATGATATCTGTTAAGAAACTGTTATCACAAGATGTTCGAATCACCGAGTTTTTCCGCTGTACAACGTTTCTAGGATTGTATTAATTACTAAACCTCCCATGAATACCTCCTGACAGTGATTACTCAGTAATTGCGTTAATAGATGGAATGTTTTTATTGCCATAGAACAAGTAAGGAGGGTATTCATAATATATAGTGCTCTCGTGCTATAATCAGCTTTGCTGTTGGCCTAAATTTGCATTGATGCAAAACTGAAGACTGTAGATACACTAGTTTGTAATGATGGCAAAGAATTTTAATAAAAATAAATAATTGATAGACATACCCGAATCACTAAACGCCAAATCAGTCATGCGATTATAATTTCATAGAAATAGTTGTTTTATTTCTTTCTGAAATTTGTCTTGGCTTGTTCGACTATACAGCCATCCACAGTATCATATTTCTGTTCTCACAAGCAGTTTTCAAAAGTGTCAAAAGTGTAATTGATCACATAGTAAAGACAATAGACGGCAACACCAAATTTTAAAACCTCTAATGTCCGAGATTGGATTCTAAACGGTAAGCTACGGTACTTTAGGCAAGCGCTCAAGACTGTAGGGTACTGGGACCTCCAATGTTGAAAGTTGATTCCTAAATAGCCTTTTGAGTTAATCAAGTATATTACTGAAAAGATAAAAAGAACATAAGTGTTGCCAGGGAAAACCTTTTGAACTTCTCAGCCTGCCAAAGTCCGCGACTTACCTACATTTGCGTTCTGTAGTTTACACAGAACGTCTATACAGGGGGTGATGACCACACATGGCGATATAGGATTCAAAACTGCTCCCTATACTGTACACCAGGCCAACCATCAAAGCTTGCGGTAACGCATCCCATTGCTGGACAAAGACGTCACAATGGTCCGTGATGGCGGGATTTGAGCTATTATTCTTGGGCCTAGAGCGTCCTGATTTAAGCCCGAGGGTGAGTTAGCAACTTTTGACGCGTTATGTCCTTGTGATGTATGTACTAATTTACCAGGCCAGCGGTCCGTCATTCATATTCACCACGCAAAATCTGTACATAGTATTGCAGAATGTCATTCCTATCAGCCATAACAGTTTCCCTAGGAAACATATGCAGTAGGGTGCGTGATGCTATTATAACACCACACCAGAAGAGAAAATTGGCGCCGTCATATCGGTTCATTTCCACAATACTGGCATGGTTGTAACATGTCCTAAGCGCACGCCAATTGAGTCATTCTGCACCCCTAGACAGGACATTACTCCACTGTTCCTGGGTCCAATCACGATGAGTGATACACAACATTCGGCCAGTCACGTGGTACCTTTGTGTGAAGGGAATGCATCTCGAGCTTGACGAACATAAGGAGCAACCTCTAGAAGTCTACAATACACTGTCTGACGGAAAATGTGTGATCCAGAGGCTGATTTGAGTTCTCTTGACAGTGCAACTGCGTTGTTAGAAGTCTTCGGGCACTTGAGGCAAACTAACGACCCTGACACTGGGGAGGAGCATGTAGTCAACCTTGTCCGTACGGCTGTCCGTCCCTCCTGGAATCATCTCGACAGGCGTGAAAAGACGACCGAGCGTGGTGGTTGAGCGGGAACGCTCTGGCCTCGCATTCGGAAGAACGCGGGTTCGAATCCCTGTCCGGACATTCAGATTTTGGTTTTCATTGCTTTCCCCAAATCAATCCATGCGAATGCCGGAATACTTATTTCAGAAGGCCATGGCCGAATTCCTTCCTTTTTCCTGTCTTTGTCCTTTCCCGCCTCAAATGATCTCGATGTCAACGATGCGTAAAGCCATTAGCAAAAAAAAAAAAAAAAAAAAAAAAAAAGAAGAGCTATGGGTGACATGCAACTCCTGGCTTACCTGTCGATGACTGTGGCCGGTCTCCTATCTGCCGATGGTCCGACCACGCGTAATGTCATCCAGTTGCGTCTGTCTTCTAAGCCATCCTGCTTAACAGTGACTCGAATACTGTCTGTAAAATTCACATAACACGCTGTCAGAACTGCTGCACCGCCAACACACGCTAGGGGTGTCCACTTAGAAAGTACATAGATTTTTTTATTCGATGTATTACAGCGGAATGCTGCATCAATGTTTTACGATGCATCGCTTAAGAACATCGGTGTTTTTTCAACATCGAATACTTTTATGTTTTTCTTAGCTCAAGAAATACAAACCAACAATATTCGTCGGCAAATGTCGTTTCACTATCTCTTACCTGTTCATTTAAAACCGTCAAGAGAAAATGTGACATTTGTTTGATATTCACCATTTCCAGTTGAACGCATATAGGTCTTCGTTTTGTCCGTGTAAATACAGAGTAACAGGGTACCAGCAATGTAGTGCTGTAGCTGTAATAATGCATTTAATTTTTTATGTTTCTTTTTTTTGTTTATGGCTGGATCGAGGTTATTAGAGGCGGGAAATGACTGGGTGTAAGTAACGGGAAGGAATTTGAAACAGGAATTTTGAAGGAAGCATCCCCGTATTCGCCTGGAGTGATTTGGGAAAACATGGAAAATCCAAACTTGGATGCCCTGACGGGGATTCGAACACGTGTCCTCCCGAATGCGAGGCCAGAGCATGACTGTTCACCCAACATTAAAGTATTAATTTTATAATACTTTGTGTTGTTTAAGTTATGTTGAATGATTTAGATGTAGCTTTGTAAATGAAACAAAAATTACAGATTAACAGAAATATTTTATTACGATACCAGACTATTACAATAAAATAGCAGTCATTAAATACCAATTCTGCCTGTCTTTAACCACTTAACACCTTTGGTAGTTGGGCAAACTTTGCATAAACAAAAGTTTACTCTATCGTTTTACTTTCATTCTATTCCTTTGCTGAATGTCTATTTGAGTAGCCTTCGATACAAACGTTCGGATGGAACAGAAGTCCCGACAATAGTCAAGTATTTGAAGGCAATTTTATAAAGCTTTAGATCACTACATATTTCCAAAGGATTCTCATTGAGTCTTCCTACTGGACTTTGCAAGTAAATAGAATTGCATTCTCAGACTGTGTTAATTTTCAGTTCTTGTTTACTAATTTGTGATGATCTTCCCATAAAGAAAAGCTGTCTTCTGGTTTTTCAGATTGGTATGAATCAGATTTTGACATTTCAAACTTTTGTGTATTATTTGTCATTAAGTCTTTGATTTTTGCGACTGCTGTAGAGCAAGACAGTACGTCCCTGAAGTGCATTTTTTTTAAACCTCTTATCCAGTACAGTTGCTATGGCGAGTGGAGTAATTCTCTCTACAGCACCTATTATTTTATCAATTTCAACTCTTTGGCGAGTGAGTCTTTCAGTCTGAGGGATTGAAGTTTTAAAACTAAGCAATGGATTAACGGAATCATCTTGCTGCTAGTGCAGTACCTATCACCAGGCAGTGGTTGCATCTTTGAGGCGACGTAATACTTATAAAACAGAGGAGAGAATTGACAGTTCTGACAAACTGGGCGTAAGTGGTGCATTGTTATGGAGAATAATTATATTATTGACGACAATGCGTAAACTTCTCAATCATACAGTATGTGCTGTTCCATCTTGTCGGAATTTCATGAATCGCCGGCAAACACTAGGAGCGAACCTAAGAAATTAATTTAATTCTTTCACACCTACGGATAAGATAGTCAAACGCAAGAAAAATTCATCTTCACCGTTGTAATGTCCTGCTAGTTGCTAACAGGTGTCACTTCCTATTAATGAGAGTTACTTCAAATTGAAATAACTTAATTTAATATTGAATAAATTCACTAATTTTAAAATTTATTTCTATTGTAGAGTTACTTTTTTTCATTGATTCGACCTTTTTTTTTTAAATCGATGTGATCGAATAGAAAAATTCTTCGTCAAAACATCGAATCAATCCGATGTATCGTACGGCAAACATCTAATGGATGCGATGCATCGATGTTTAATGAATATCCCTAACACACACGCTGTTTCTGGCTCCTAGGCGTAGCGAGCTGCCAGGTTTATCCAGTCTTTCTGGGTTGCGTAGACCTATTATCACCATGACGCAACGAGTATCGTTGATCTCGAAAATCCCTTAGTTCATGGGTAGGAGTATATTTGCAGAGCCCGTACCCTTGGTTGTAATGGCAGACTGGAGTGGAGGAGGCAGTGTGCTTCTGCACGTGCTGGCCGCAGCGCCGCCAAGGCCGCACGTGTGCAGACTGCTGAGCGGCGGGTTGCATCCCAGACAACCATTTGGCTCCTGTCTCTCTCCGCTACACGGGCGGAACTTACTAAGCAATTTTTATCCCGTTGATTATTTTTCATTGTACTACTAGGAGATGATGTTTTCCGATCGTAAAATTGTCCTCGGTATTTTTGAATTTGGATACTTTATATGCAAATTTATCGTGACAGCTATTTCAAATAAAATATCAACTAATTTATTAAATGAAACACATTTTCCAATATTATTTATTGAAAATTTCATTCATCCTAGAACTAGTGAAGAAATATTTTTTAATGTAAATAATTTTCTGTTGTGTCAATTTTGAGGAAGAAGCGTATGCAAAATACAAATTCCCGAATAAAATATTTGGATGGTATTAATAAAATGAAATTTTACTGTAGTATTTAAAAAAGTTTAACATTGTTTGCGTTTAAAACGGATAGACTAAGAATTCTGTTTTCGTCTGTAAAGAAGCTAGTACATAACCGCGATAATTTTAATGCATTACAGATAATAAAATTTTGTACATCTAAAAATTATGGTGGCGTCACAATAGTTTTTATAAAACCGGCACCTGAAGATTGAAGGCATTTAGGTTAGCATAGTCATTAGATGACAGTTAATAAATAATTGCGTACAGCCTCAGTGAAGACGCCACCAGATTAATACAAACATTAATTAAAACCGTAGACGTCCCAGCAGGAACTTGGCGACTTGGAGAAATAGCTGCTATTTGGCGGTGTTAACGTGAATCTGTTTTCATCATAATCGATAAAAATATTACTGACATATAGAGACTGTTTGTTGATAATGTTGAAAGGTTGAAATATGAAGAACGTACCTCACTAGTCGAAAATAATTTTAATTGAAAGCTATTATTAAATTTTCAAGATTTTCCATTGATTTGGATGGAAAATTAGATGGATTTGGAAATAGGGGGGGGGGGGGAGCGAGAGGGCACTTTGTAACGAGTTCGAATGTTCGAATCTCTCGAAATAAACACCCAAGTAAATATTTCTCAAAATAACATTATTTGGATTTTTTAATGTTTGTTCAACAATACCATTCTCCAATGGATACGCGAAACATGTTTCACATTTCTATATTTTTTTGGGAACATACTGTAATTTTTTCTTTTTGGTATTTGACTAAGGATCTGTTTTCGGTCAACGGTATAGATATTCTTGTGAAAAATTTCGATCAGTTCACATGTGGAGAAATCACGTCACTGAAGTACGAACGGACGGACATGAGGAAATTGAAACGGTTCCGTTTTTGCTCCTTTGGCTAAGGTGAGATTAAAAAAATCGCTGATGTAAGTTGCATATATTTTTCTTAAAATTTTTAGGTTCATAATGTGGTCAAGTTTTAGAATTCTTTTTATTACTACAGAGCAGCTATTTACATGTCGACTGGCGAAATAAACAGCGTTTTCGTGTTCTCACAGTGGCTTTTGTAAGCTAATAACTCGAGAACCACTAAAGGAATGCATGCAGGTTATTAACTGAAATGCTCAACGATCAGATTTGAGTGAATATTGTATTACTATAGGTAATACTAACGTGAGAGTTTTTTTTTTGGTATACGCTGCCTGAACCTTTGGACATACATTAATGTAATGTGTGAGGGTATTTTATGAGCCTAATACGTCGTATATAAAAGTCTGCTACAACATATGGTTCATTACAGCTTATAATAAACGATTTACGATGCAGGTGTCTTTTAGCACGCTTATAACTAGTACCGTTAGGTAAATCTACATTTGATTTTTTAATTGTACTTCAGTTATTATCCATTAAGTTTCTAATTTATATTGTATAACCCTGTATAAAGTAGAGATTTACCAATTCCGATTTTACTAAAGTAACCAGAAAAAAACCGGCGTAACAGGGAGGTTTCGTGGTAAATGCAACACAATTCAGCCAATCACTAAACTTCTCGAAAACAGAGCTGGCACAGTGATCTGAGTTATACCAATTGGCTATGAAAAATAGGTTAATACTTTACCTAAGTATCTATTTTATTCAAAACGTTTTATTTTCCAAAAATCGAATATTTACATTACTTATTTTACATTTTTAAAAAATTAATTTACCTAAAAACGCTGTCATGGCGTCTTGAATGACATCACACCACCCGAACCAAACCATAGCAGTCGTGTATGTAAATGGCAGGTGCCAAGTGTTCTTTAATTAAAAATGAGTTCCTAGTTTTATAAGTACTGTGTAGTGCCCCAGTGTAAAAGCATAACAATAAAAACGCCAAACAAGTTATTTATATATGTTCCAAACAATGAACAAATACGGAAAATGTGGTCAAAACTTGCAAGGAGCGAGGATGCTCATAGTTTATATGCAGATTTAAAAATCTATTTTTTTGTGAAGATCATTTTGATGTAAGTGTCTGTGCACTATATATTTCTAAATCTAAAGCAAAACTAATGAATCTTGCAGAACAACTACTTTTCAAGTATTGATAACATAATAAGGTATGAGTCGAGGTTGTTTTAGTTTTATGATTTAAAATCTTTCTTTGGTGTTACTTTTAATATAATAAACACACTCTCGAAACACTGTCATTACCGTGGTGCCAAAAATATGATGTTAGATTCTTATGCAGTTCTATGAAACAAATCGTAAAAAACATTTTTTTTTTTTTTTTATATCTCTCATAGAATTGGCAGTGCCATAACTTTAAAATTTGCCATACCTGTTTTTGAGGATATAGGCCTACGTTTCTAGAAAAAGTGTATATAAAAACAAAAACAAGAAACATACCTTCGAAGTGATGCAACTGAAAAATTACGATACGGGCACGACACAGAAATAATAGTACCTAACAACAACCTTATCCAATGATATTATTCACGCCAAAGATAGTATCGAAGTGATGAACGAAATCTTTTGTTATTTAGTTTAGGTCTTCCTTATTGTTTAGCTGTTTAGCACCTACTTATACTTCGCAAATGTAAACTCATACCAGTATCAATTAATTTAAAATACGTATGTCTAAAAAATAGGTTGTTTATGAAACTGAAATAATGCTATTTAAGCTTATAATGTATAATTGACACTTGAGTATAATTGGGGCCAAATCGAAGTTTTAACATTGTGGAATTCCTATGAGCAAAAGTCGATGTTTGACGCGAAAAATCTGCCAAGTGTTACGGCGTAAATTTTTTTGCAAATTGCTACTGTTGGCTTTGCTAAATCCTGGTTCCATGTCTTGTCTTTCAGCATATAACTGAGAACAACTATTAACGTGACCAAAGTTGCTACAAACGAATAATTTACCAAGTAATTGTTCTGTTCCACGAAAATGTCAATAACTACTTTGGCGTCTCTGGCGTGACGCAATGCTTTTTCATTGGCGTTCGCGGTCACGTGACTGAATACCTGAATCTTTCGAATTTATTTTCTAAAAATAATAATAATTTTATCTTATATAATAAATAATTTTGTTTTTGTTATCTCCTTAGCATGATGAATCATTAAAAACTGCTATTTATTCTTGGGAGACACAAGCCTATTCACAGGAAGCATGGCGAATTCTAACAATATAGTGACAGCGAGATGATAGTTCAACGGAGCCAAAACTACTTTTTAAATAGATAATACTAATTTAAGCTACTACAAACCGTAATGCAAATTAATTATAATGTACAGAATCCCATAGCAGACTTAATTAAAAACATTGTGCGTGGTGGGTGAGCGGTAACGCTATCAACTCGCATTCGGGAGAGCGCAAGTTAGAATCCTCGTCCGGCCATCCAGATTTGAATTTTCCAAAGTTTTACCCAATCATTCCAGGTGAATATTAAGATGGTTCTTTCAAAAGGCCAAGGCAGAATTCCTTCACGTTCATTGCCTTCAATCCTTTTCCTCCACTTATGACCTCGACGTAGACGATGCGTAGATCCATAAGCAAAAACAGCAACCTTAATTAATACTACGCTACAGTAATTTAGGTAAAATATATACTTTGTTAACTTTGTTGTAGGCCATGTTCCGCAGTTGTTGCATAAATATTTTTTTTTAATAAAAATCCGTCTTCTAACAACTGGTTTTATTTTTAACTTTCATCTACCAGACGCGTTTCGCCCTTCTGGAGTGGGGCATCGTCAGTGGTAAAAATTGTAGTGGCTAGCACATGTCAGTCCAGAACTGTATATACAAAACAAACAAATCGCTTTAGACACAATAACTATTTTGGTGTAGTTAAAAGTGCAATTTAACAGAAAATTAAATAAAATAAAGTGAAGTGAACAATATTAAAGGAGATAATGGTAAACTGTAGGAAGGCACAACGGTGCAGAAAAATGCGGAAGGTGCTGTTCTGGACTGACATGTGCTAACCACTACAATTTTTACCACTGACGATGCCCCACTCCAGAAGGGCGAAACGCGTCTGGTAGATGAAAGTTAAAAAATAAAACCAGTTGTTAGAAGACGGATTTTTTATTAAAAAAATATATATATACTTTGTGGTCTTCTAAAAATGGGAAACAATATATATGATTCTTCTTACCCAACGCGCTACTAGGCTCTTTTTAAAAATAGTAGTAATAAAAAATGTTAGTCGTCATGTGTGGAGAATGCGATATGGACGGGAATTTCACGTTGTGGCCTTTTTTTGAATTCATCACGACGCGTTCTGGATGTTTTTTTGTAAGTGCCATAACACGACTAAAGTGTTGTGGCCATTTTAAAGAAACCAGAACGCTTTGTTGTATTTTTTTTCGCTCAATGACCGTAACACACGCTGCTACTATTGTGGTGTCACATGTGATCAAGACAAGTAGAGTGAGTCGCGGATAATTGAGAAGAAACATCTGCGCGTTATTTGCACTTGTGGAAACATCAAGGACGGGACAGTGACCACAGGGAGACGCGGGTAGCCGGTTACCTGGGAGGTCCGCCGCACAACAGAACTCTACCAGGAGGATTAGCGGGGATCACATATACTGCTAAGCCAGGGACACAAGAGACGCTAAATACAATTTATTGCCACTTCGCAGATGTACGGAAAGTTACAAGTGGCGTAGGACAGAATATGGTGGGAGATACCGGCAACGAACGAGTGCATGTGACTGCTGTACGTGGAGAAGTGAAGTGAAAATGGATTAGCGAATAAGACGACGGTATTGCTGTAAAATACGCTAAGGTCTCGCTATCGGCCCTCGAGTTTGGTTTCAGGAGACGGACGCCGATCCAGATCGTGGGATACGAGGTTTCCTGAGGACAAGTTGACGCCAGAAGAGGCATTCAATCTTTGGTTTTTCGATTGGAATCTTTTTCCCGGTGTTTGGAGTTCGCCAACACCCGAAATTACTTCAGGGGAATATCAGGATGGGTCCTTCAAAAGACTTTGGCCGAATTCCTTCCCATCCCTTGCCACATACGTGGCACTCTGCCGTTGTTCCACCCCACTGCTGACCGTCACCATATATAAACGGCAAAGAACACAGTTTTACCACAATAGATTTTTTAACCAGAACTCTGTTTTTTAAATGCCCAGTAACGGCTGAGATGTTTCTTACCCTACACTGAGCTAGACCAAACATGAATTGCTAAGATCTTCTGCTGTGAATACTGACTATTATCAATCACGTATGTCAATTGTTTTGATTGAAGAAAGTTCATTTAGTTGGATCTGTTAAAAGGAAAATAAGGATGTCAATATTGTTTGTAAATTATTGGATTTTTCAGTCTCTAGAATTATTAAGTTAACCATCCTTTCCTTGCCAAAATAATAATTTTATTATTATTATTATCTGGAAATGGACCCTGTCGGATCACGCAAAGCCTTAAAGATTCAGTTTTCTGAGTTTCCATTTAACTTTCATTTTTTTCTCCGTCGATTCTCTTCCTTTCTTCAGTCCACTTCATCCCCGGCCTCTTAATGACTTCATTCTCTGGTGGTACTTCCCACTTGTTAATTATATATAAAAATCAATGTTATATTTCATTGGCACCCTGAATATGTGGCTAAAACAAAATTATTTTGCAGAATCACTAATTTATCCATTATTATATAACTAAGCAAAGAAGGTTATGTTTCACTGTCACTGAAAAATTATGATAGGCTTGGCATTCTAGAGAATGACTGTTCAATTTTTTTTTTTTTTTTTTTTTTTTACTTATGACTTTACGCCTAGTCAACGTAGAGGTCATTAGAGGCGGTAAAGGACAGGGGACAAGGAACGGGAAGGAATTCGGCCATGGCCTTTTTGATGGATGAATTCCGGCATACTCCTGCAGTGATTTGGGGGAAACCATGGAAAACCCAAATCTGGATGTCCGGCTTCGAACCGCCGTCCTCCCGAATGCTCACCCACCACGCGTGGTCCTGTTCAAATTCTCGTTCAGGAATCCAGATTTCGTATTCCCATTGTTTTCCAAAATCACTCCAGGTAAAGAAATGTTAGGTCTCTCAAAAGGATATAGCAAAATTCCTTCTCGTTCTTTGCCCCAATATTCTTTCACCTCCAGCAAAGAAAACGAATACGTTTGGAGCGATTTTTCTAGATAGTCAAGTTCAGTTCTGCTTGTCAAAATTAATTAAAACCAAATTACCCATAAAATTAATTGGATAAAACACCAAATTCCATAATACTCTTTATTTGTGCCATTTTGCACTCTCCTAACGTTGGAAGCCTCTTGGAAATTAATTTACAAATTGGTTTATGAGGCAATGTTTATCTCTTTCGTACGTTCTTACAAACCAATGGGAAAAAGCACATGCTGTTACATAACCGTATATAGTGTAAACATTTTTCTGTATAGTAAGTGTTAATGTATTTACTTATTGTGACATTTCTGGTACAGAGATCGGGACTATCATAGCATTCACCTAGACGATTAAAAACCGTTTTGAGGACTGAACCTGGGTCAGTTGTCTTTCATCAGTCCTATAGGATAGGAGACTCAAACTGCTGCGAATAGTAAAAAAATAATTTAGTTCACATAAGCGTATGTAAGTTAACTTTAAAACTATTACGTTAAAATCATTCTCAAGAACTATGAAAAGGCTACTGTTAAATGTCACGTGCTTCGAGAAGGCCGTTAAGACCATGAAATTACATAGAACTTTATTTAGATAAATTACGTAATCAGTTAAAGTGTCGTCTAGTAATAAAACACCAGAACGTTAACTGCTAAGTGTTATTTTCGTTTGGAGTGACTGTCACTGATAATGCGGTGTACATCTCACCGAATTCAGTTTTCTGAGAAACTCTCGGCCCATCAGATTAGACGGCATTCCTGCAAATACGGTATTTATGAGCTCTGCGAGAAATGGAAAAAAGCAGGACAAAAGGGGTGTTTGCCATACATGGTGTACGAATTATTTTGAAATGTTGTCTCAGAGTTATAGTGGCGAAAAAAAAAATCAATTGGCAGTCATTGGAGACTGTCAACAGAAGTCAAAATTTAAAACTATTAATATCATACGCGCAACATGTCATACTTGTAGCTAAAGATATAGTACATAATAATAATAATTCCGTGTGGTTGTAATGATCTGGTGACTAGGTTTCTATTGGCTGCACTTTCCGCCCCTGTCTTAGCCGCGTTAACCTAACCCGGTAGTGCGATCAGGTACAGGAGACCAACAGTTTAACGTGGAATCCGAACCAGAGAATCGTTCTAGCGTACTTCACAGCTAGCTGTTACGAGAGTTGAAAATCGGGTCAATGGTCTATGAAAATCCCCGACGAGACAGAGATTCAAACCGGAGACCTTTCGTTCGCTAGTCAGACACCTAAACCACTTAGCTACCAGACCGAAACAGATATCCTGTTAACATTAGCATATCGAAAATGCGATCTCATAATTTTTACCCATTAAAAAATCGCCCACCGTGTCTAAAGAAGTTTTCACTTCAAAAACTAAAAATCTAACTCAGACTACAACCCGAAATGTTCGTCGAATTTTCCCCAAGGAGATGTACCAAGCTATTGTGTCTGAGGAAAGAAGTCTTATTATTTTCTTCAGGTGTAAACAGTTTAACGTGGAATCAGAAACAACGAAACGCCCCGGCGTAGCTCATATAATCAAATACAACTCCTAAAAATTCTTGCTCATCATTTTTTTTACTGCTTTACGTCTCTTTTTAACATCGAGGTCTTTAGAGACGGGAAAGGATGGGGGGCAAGGATGGGGGGCAAGGATGGGGGCAAGGAATGGGAAGTAATTCGGCCATGGCCTTTTGAAGGAAGCATCCCGGCATTTGCCTGGAGTGATTTGGGGAAACCATGGAAAACCCAAATCTGGATGCCCGGACGGGGATTCGAACCGCCGTCCTCCCGAATGCGAGGCGAGAACGCTAACCGTTACACCGCCCCGCTCGGGCTCATCATGGGATTTGAACCCGGGAATGGATACAGAAACGTCTAGAAGTAAGCGCCTTAACCGCTTAGCTATCATACCACCTTGTTTTGAAGTATATGTGTACTAATCCAGGGACGGATCCAGGGGGGAGCCTAGGGGGCTCAAGCCCCCCCAAAATATCTAGGTCCACCCCCGACACTGTAATTTTGGAGACCTTTTTTTCTAAGCTCTACGGATTTGAGGCCCGAGAAGGCTATAAAGACTATCCTAAGGGCCGACTCAAGCCCCCCCCCCCAAAAACCAAAATCCACTGAAGGCAAGCCCTCTAAACCAAATTTCATTCAAGCCAAGCCCCCCCCCCCAAATCAAAAGTCCGCTGAAGCCCCCCCCCCCAAACCAAAATCCTTGATCCGCCCCTGTGCTAATCTACTATCAAAATCTGAAAAAAACTGTGGCTTTGTATGCACAACGGTGACAGAAATTAAGGTGAGGGGGGAAAGGAGGATTTATGTTTCTGTGAATCAAACGTAAACAGTGTTTTTCTATTTGTTTTAAAAATATATATGCAAAGTTCCACCAAAATTGGATAAAAACTGTGTGTTCGTATAAAGATTTTTTCAAAAGCTTCTAGCGTGAATATCATAAGCGCAACAGGTGGCGTGATGGTGACGCGCGCAACAGGTGGCATCTAGCGGATGTGACGTCACAAACTCACAGCTTTACCCCAGTCCGAACATCGCGTAACGCACCTGTAGAAGTTTCCACTTCAAAAAATACAAGAAAAACAAACACACTCAGCGTACCGTGCAAGAAAAGTAGCAATACCAACAAGGATTGAACTTAGCACTCTGGCACTAAGCGAGTAAGAACTCAGGAATTTTCTGAGTGCGGTGGATGGGCGATACCGGTCTGGATTTGAAATTGGGAGGATGCAGGTTTGAATCCCACTCCGGCAATCCAGATTTCGGTTTTAAATTCTTTCCAGAAATTACTCCATGTGAATATCAGGTTGGGTCCTTCAAAAGACCTTGCCCGAATTCCTTCCCGTCGCTTGCCCCATTCTATTCCACCTCTAATGACATCGACGTTGACGATCGTTAAAGGTCGAACTAGAAAAGTACAATAAAACGTGCGGATAAAAGATTTTTTTTTTTTTTTTTTTTTTTTTTTGTAACTGCTTTATGTCTCTTTTTAACATCGAGGTCTTTAGAGACGGGAAAGGATGGGGGACAAGGATGGGGGCAAGGAATCGGAAGGAATTCGGCCATGACCTTTTGAAGGAAGCATCCCGGCATTTGCCTGGAGTGATTTGGGGAAACCATGGAAAACCCAAATCTGGATGCCCGGACGGGGATTCGAACCGCCGTGCTCCCGAATGCAAGGCGAGAACGCTAACCGTTACACCGCCCCACTCGGTCCGGATAAAAAGGATAAAAGAAGACTGTGAGTGTGCATCACGGTAACATTGTTAAAATCACATGCGGCTATGCTCGGACTTAATTCCCGAATGTATGGAGAGCGTCGCAACGGTTCATGTAGGAAGCAAGCCACCAAAAATTTAAAAATCCTCATGGTCTCCATGCGATTGAGTACCTTTTTGATCTACGTAGTTTTCGGCCACTAGGCGTGAAGCGACGTAAATAGCACCATGCACTTAGGCAGAAATGCAGAAGATCAGTCAGTCCACTGCACGCTGGCAATTGTCGAGGCTCGTAGTAAATGTTCATCAGCATTGTTTGGCAGTCGCATAATGCGGGCGCGGTAATTGAGGCTCACAAATCAACACACGCACACACTCACAATGCCTTGTCAGTCGGCAGGGCGTGTAATTTGTCAGCATCGCGCCACAGTGCACCAGGCCTCCTCTCGGTTCAATGCCTCCTGCGCTGACAGCTCTTCTGTCGGCGCTCGACGCATACTACGCGACCATCTTAACACCGCCTCATCTCCACTGCGACGTCTCAACGTGTCTAACTGTTCCCACTCATATATATTATTTCTAAACGCTGTTTTTTTGTAACTAGTCATTTTTCTCTCCTCATCTATATATATAAAGATGTTGGTTTGTTTGTATGTTGTTTTTTATTTTTTTGTTGGTTTGTTTGTTCTTCATACAACTCCACAGTTTTCATCCGATCTCGATGAAACTTTGCACACTTATCCTTTGAAACAAGGATAAAAATACTGTCTACATTTGGTTAAAAATTATCTGTATAAATAATACATATTGTCTTATCATTTCGAAAAATTACTGAACGGCGATAGACAGACGCGTTGGATATGGAGGTCTCTGTACTGTTTTTCCGTGTAGCGGTCAGGTAGCTCAGTGGTAAAAGCACTTGCTTACTAATGTATGGGTTGTGGTCTCCGGTTCAAATCTCCGTAGAAGCCAAGATTTTTAAAAATTGTTTTTGATCGTAAGAGTCACGCCTGGGCCGTCGGTTATTTGGATTGAATGTTAAACTGTAGATATCACAAAGTTAGGGGTGCAATGCGAGGAAAATCGTAGGTAGTCTTTCAATGCTGTAGGCGTACACTTTTTTGTGTTATATTGATCCCTCAGGGATGATTTGCAGTCAGAGTGTATGTGTGATCTGCAGTAATAATACTATAAATGCAGAAGTAAGTCTCTATG
>JARYHS010008074.1:337853491-337880305 GCA_031002005.1 Vandiemenella viatica | reverse complement strand
TCTTTAATTTAAATCAGAGCCTCTGAAATCTTAAAGCAGAGTTTATTTGAAACGTTACTGTTCGTATCTTCTGGAAATTAACCTCTCATATTATTGACAATGTACAAGCCTTTAAATATGATCACAATTAGCTATCGAATCGTTGTATTCTTTCGTAAAGGACATTATTAGAAACCTTGAGATAACAGAGGAGACAAATTGCATAATTACAACCACTCGTAAAGGATGCTCAAAGCTCCCACTGAGCCAGTTGCAGGGTTCAGCAGGCATGCACATTGTTGTAGTAGCGACAGCTGGAGGCACTGCTATCCAAAGCTGGAACGCTCGGAAAAGCGTCTCGCATCGATTCCCTTCCGCGGGCCCCAGGCTCTCGTCTGATTCCGTCTGAACGCGCAAAGTGTTGGTCTGAGCGGTCGTGTTGACACAGCCGGTGAGCGTCGCTCTGCCGCCCACACCGACGCCGCAGACTCTGGTCAAACAACAGCCACCGACCAGGACACTCCTACTGTGCCAGGTCTGAGAGCGCTGGGCACAGTACTGAACAAAGTAAGTAACGAGTTATATAAAATTTTATGCTTTTAGCAGGCATTATGATAGTAAAAATCCACTAAGTTTTTGCGGGTTTAGTGCTACTTTAACAATGTTGTTACTGCCAACATTTCGGCACCCAACCATGGGCCTTCATCAGGGCTATTTCGGGTTGATTAATCGCCTTCTGACAGCTGTGATGTGGTGTAACAAACCGTCAGAAGGGGATAAATTAACCCGAAACACACCTCATGAAGATCGCAGAATGGGTTCCGAAACGATGGCCGTAACAACATAATTGAGGAAAAGTTAAACTCCCAAAAAGGGGGTGGAATTTTACTAAAGTTACGAGTTATATGCGGGTTCAATTATCTCTAAACATTATTACGAATGTCGCATTATTCCAGAATTGATTTAAATTAATTTCATATCTCCAACGTAGCGTCTACTATTATTCGTGACCATGAGATACTACAAAAGACGTAATTTCAACTGTTAAATGAAAACCGAGAAACAACTGTTAGTGGAAAAAGCGACATAGGAGACGTCCCCTTCCCATCTCCACTCCAAGTACGAAGACTTGAAAGGAAATAAAAAGCACTGATCCCTCCAATGCCCGTTAAGAAGAGCACCTTCAGTTGTCAGTGGAAATAAAAAAATCAGCATTAATAACGTAATGTCCATATTTAGATTTAAAAAAAAGCCCAGCTTCCGCTAAATCTGTGAAAGATTTTTTTTTTTGTTTTTACTGCTTAACGTCTCTTAACAGCGAGGTCTTTAGAGACGGGAAAGGATGGGGGGTAAGGAACGGGAAGGAATTCGGCCATGGCCTTTTGAAGGAAGCATCCCGGCATTTGCCTAGAGTGATTTGGGAAAGTGAAAAAGAGATCATGAGTCGACATATAACAGTTCCGTGTCAGTTTAACTCGAGAATCGCATTTTATTTGTGCACTTATGGATCCGTCACTAGTACGTAGCGGTTTCAGAAAATAGTTTTTGTGGTCGACGATTAGCTTTCTCTACCCGCCTGCAAGTACTGTGTAGTCCAGACGACGTTAACCCTGCAAGTGCCTACCATTCCCAGGCGAGTGGTCAAGTAGTTCCCCGTTGAACTAAAGCTGTCTCCGTCCGCACTTTTCACTTTGTTAGGACTGTGGATGTATTTATTATTTATTTATTTATTTATCAATCTTGTTCCATGGATCACTGCTGAGAAAGTACCTCTGGGATGTGAAACATGTCACTGTTGATACATATACACATAATATGAGTCATATCATAGTAAATATATATATATACATATTTTACAAATACAAGAAATAATAATAAACATACATTTTTGCAACTGAGTTTTGCAAACGTCATAATGAGTACAATTAATTATTTTCTTCAAATTCTTGAATGGAGTAGAAGGAGTTGCCAATAAGATAATCTCTAAGTTTTTGTTTGAATACATCTTTATTATCTGAAAGCTGTTTTATACGATTAGGTAGTTTATTAAACAGATGTATCCCAGAATAATTAACTCCTCTTTGTACTAATGACAGAGATGTTTGTGTTTTATGCAAGTTATTTCTGTTTCTTGTATTGAAACTGTGTACCTGTGAATTAGGTGTAAACAGGTTAAAATTTTCTATGACAAAACTCATGAGAGAATATATATACTGAGAATACATTGTAAGAATATTGAGTTTCTTAAAGAGTTGTCTGCAAGAAGTTCTTGGTTTTACCCTACACAGAAACCTAATAGCTCTTTTCTGTGCTATGAAAACTTTTTTACTTTGTGAAGAGATTCCCCAAAAAATTATGCCATATGACATTACTGAAAGAAAATATGAGGAGTACACCTGTTTCATTAATTCTAGATCTGCTGTTAGAGAAAGTGTTCGTATTGCGAAGGTGGCACTACTTAACTTTGTCAGTAGTGTAGTGATATGATCATGCCAACAGAGTTTCTGATCTATTTTAATACCAAGAAATTTTATACTCTCTGTTTCTAAGATTGTGTTGTTTTTTATAGTTTATATATATATCTGGCTGTGCATAGTTTTTTGTTTTAAACCTAATATAATGTGTTTTTTTTTTAAATTTAATTTTAATGAATTTGCCTTAAACCAATTTGCTACTACTCTAAGTACTTCATTTACATTAAATTCTATAGTACTGTTTGGTGTTTTACGCACAGTCAGGTTAGTGTCATCTGCAAATAAAACACTCTTAACTTTGTCGGATAAATTTCCAGGAAGGTCATTGATGTATAACAGAAAGAGGAGGGGACCTAAGACAGAGCCTTGTGGAATTCCATGTTTTATTTTCTCCCAGTCTGATGAAGCATCTTTACTTATTTTAGAATCAAAAATTGAAACTTTTTGCATTCGGCTTTCAATGTATGATTTAAACCATTTACCTGCGGTCCCAAAAATACATAGTATTCCATTTTTTTCAAAAGTAATTCATGATTTACACAGTCAAATGCATTTGCAAGATCACAAAATATTCCTACAGGATTCATTTTATTATCCAGTTCCTCAGATGTATTATTTAAAAATGAATATATAGCCATTTCTATGGATGATCCTTTTTTGAACCCAAATTGTGAATTAGTGAGGATATTATAGTGTGTAACATGTTTTATTACCTACTATACATGAGTTTTTCAAAAACCTTTGAGAATGTTGAAAGTAATGAAATGGGACGATAGTTGTCTACACATGTTACTTCTCCTTTTTTAAATAATGGTTTTACAACAGCATATTTTAGTCTATCGGTAAAACACCTTGTATTAAGGATTCATTACAAATGTGAGCAAGTACATGACTGATACAGTCTGAACATCTTTTCAGTAATTTACTTGAAACATTGTCATAGCTGGAAGAATTTTTAGGTTTTAATTGTTTAATGAGTTTATTTATTTCTGAGACTGTTAGTGGTGGCAATTTTATCTCCACAAAGCTATTTGGGAAAGCAGTCTCAAGAAGCCTTAGAGCACTATGTGGGGATTGCTTTTCTATGCCTAATTTATCTACTACTGACGTAAAATGTTTGTTAAATATTTCACAAACTTCCCCTACTTCGCTATACACATATCCATTTTGTTCTATTTTTATGTCTTTAGAGTGATTTACAGTTTTTCCTGTTTCAGTCTTTATTATATTCCATATTATTCTCATTTTATTGTCTGAATTTTCAATTTTCGCCGATATGTACCTGTTCTTGGCCTTCCTTATTACATTTCTTAGTATTTTAGAATAAAGTTTATAGTGAACTTTCAGCGCATAGTTATCTGATTCTCTCATTTTTAAATAAAGGTCCCTCTTTGTTTTACTAGAGATTCTAATACCCTTTGTTATCCATCCCATGCCCAGTTCATTGTTTGGAGTGTTGAGAATTTTCCTTTTTTTGAAACTACCTTCAAAAAGTGTTAGAAATATATTCAGAAAGGAATCAATTTCGCATTAACACCCTGCGCATTATATACTTCTAACCAGTTTTCATTGTTTAAGGTATCTATGAAGTGTTTTATATTATTTTCACTAATATTTCTTCTATAAACCCAGCTTTTCTTTATCTGTTTAACAGTGTTCCTGGACTCGATACATAATAGCTGGGCATCATGATCTGAGATACCATTTATTACTGGAAGTATGCTGTAATTACTGCACTGAGAAATATCCATAAAAAATTATCAATTGCAGTCCTGCTATTATTTTGTATTCTCGTAGGAAAATTTACAAGTGCTGTTAAGTTAAAAGACAACATCAAGGCTTCCATATCTAATCTATCATTGCTGTGATTCAGAAAGTCAACATTGAAATCTCCACATAATACTATTTGTTTGCTATTTGTAAAACTTAGTAGCAAAGACTCTAAATGAGATAAAAACAGTCTGAAATTACCTGAGGGGGCCCTGTAAATTGCTATCACTATCAGCTCTTCCTTATCATATTCTAGTTTAGTAACACAACATTCAAATTGTTCTATACAATACTTACTTACAACTACACTACTGCATTCAATATTATTTTTAACAAAAATGGCAACTCCCCCTTTCTCCATTTTACATCTGCAGAAATGAGAGCTTAATTTATAATTTGAGATGGACAAATGAGATATTCCTGTATCAGACAAATGATGCTCAGATATACACAAAACGTCTACATTAAAATTTCTGGAATTTTGAATCTCTTCTAGGCTTAAGGTAATGTCATCAGTTTTACTAAAATTTCCTCTTATATTTTGGTGGAAAATACTGGTCTGAACACTTTGACGCAATGACTTTGAATTGTTTATTTTATTATTACATACTGGTATATCAGTTGGAATTTTTAATTTCAACAAATTATGATCATCAGAGACATTAATTTCCTTTAGACATCTTAATAAATCTATTTTATTTACCCTAAAAAAGGCCGCGACTTAACACCATTTATCACAGGAATACCTCTTTCACTCACCAGGCATCCTCTGACCTCATCAGCAATAAGAAGTGAAAGCTTCCTCTTACCTCTGACATTCAGATGGAGTCCATGGCGAGTATAACTGTACCTACCAATGCAGGTCACATCAATCAAACCAATGTGTGAATTAGCCGGCTGCCAGAGAACCCTTTCCAAGGATGCATTTGTACGCCTGATGTTATGCCACTTCCAGGGTTTATCGTAACGCTCAAGCAAACCAACAAATCTCACACTTGTCTGACGTGTGTTCCTGGAAATGTGGGCAATGTCTCCCTCAATTGAATAATTGAGGTCTTTATCAAGGCTATTTCCTGGTCCCCCAACAATTACAACACAATCCTCATCTGAAAAATCTTTAACTAGGTCTTTCACATTTGCTACCACACTTCCAAGATCTGCATTTGGTTTGAAAATACTGCAGACTTCATAATCTGGCCCCAAGTCAGACTGAACCATCTCACTGATTCCCCTCCCGTGACTGCTCCCAAGTAACAGTACCTTCCTGCGTTTACTTTTAGATACACCCTGAAAACTTTTCCCTTTTACTTTGCAAGAACCCAGATCGTTCAGTCCAACCTGACGCTCCTCAGTGTCACATTCTATCAGACGGGCTTATAGTCAATATGCCTTCTCTTCGAAGAACGTGTGTTCAGCAGCACATAGATATCTATGTGTTTTACTGAACAGGATGTGATTTAAATCTTGTGGGAGAGACTTACGCGACAGCACAGTACAAGCTTGTCATTTGTTCTGGAGATAGTGCTGAAATAAGTTACGAATCTTTCTGAGTATCTTTAATGTGTGTATTTATGTCTCTTCCCTAATATTCTGAACAACACAACTACACATGACATTTCGTACTTATCTAGTATCTTCTGGGCATCCATTTGATCATATCCTAGTTCTTGTTTTTATGTTTTCTAGGAATCTCAGATATACCGTTTGTATAATAGAGATAAAGCAATTATGTACGTTTAAGAAATAACCTAACGTTTCGGTTCAAGATGTTATCTTAATAGAGTAATGTAGCAACCAACAGCGAAAATCTCACCGTTCTTGACGTGTGAAATGAATAAGATGCAAAAGAGTGCCCAATGACTCGAAATCAAACATCGAGGCAGATTCAGATGTTATGAAATATCTAATAAAAGGAAACAACTTTCTTTAAAGCAATATGGATTTGGCATGAACTACTCTAGTCAAACTCGACTCATATTCGTACCCAACGTGATGAAAGTTGATATCGGTTGATCGGAGGTTTGTGCCCTATTTTGAGTTTTTATGAAGCTAAAGGTTGTTGAATAATAAAAGACTATCTAATCATGTCATTATGAAAACAACTTAAAAGTTTGAAATACGAGTAAGTCTTTGTTAACAGTTTTAATTACAGAATTAATTTCATTTTTTTTTTTACTTATGGCTTTACGCCTCGTCGATTTAGAGATCAGTAGAGGTGGGAAAGGACTGGTGACCAATAACTGGAAGGAATTCGGCCATGGCTTTTTGAAGGAAGCATCCCGGCATTCACCCGGAATAATTTGGGAAAACCATCGTTGACAGTGAAGGCTCATTAATTTAAATGTTGCTTCAGGACTTCCACACAAATGTATAGTAGTGCCTAACATTTACTGGAATGATAACCTTCGACGGAAAATGAGCAACAGCTTCAGATTATTCTTATAAGAAGCCGTTGTATGAAGAGAAGTCAAAAGTTCAGAAGACAGACAGATTTCCAAGAAATTTCTATTCTGCTTCAATCTTGTGTGGAAAACAGCATCTTAAGATACGTCGTAAGCACTGATAATTATTACGTGTTAATAAATGAAACAGCTAGTGTGTAAGCGTCTCTTCTCAACTCTCAAAAGAATAAAGTTAGATACATAATTCCGATCACGGTAGTGCATTACACGAAGTGAACTCAACTCGTAGAAATTAAAAATCCTAGATATGTCGAGCTAAGACGAAATTCTGAAGGAGTACAAAGAAAGCTGTTTGAAGCATATTTCGAGTGCATTGGAAGTAGGACCCTAATTGCTTCTGGATGACTGAGAGTGATATGCGTAGTGGGTGAGCGGTTCTCCTCTGGCTTCGCATTCTGAAGCACTCAGCTTCGAATCCCCGTCGAACCATCCAGATTCCGGTTTTCCATGGGTTCCGAAATCATCCAGGTAATTGTCGGGATGGTTTCTTCTGACGTCGATGGCCGTATTCATTCCCGTTCCTTGCCCCTAAACGTTCCACGTCTCTAATGACGTCGACGGTGATGAAGCGTAACGCCACAAGGAAAGATTTTGAAGGTTTCAAAATTTAGATAAAATTTTGAAAAATGCCTTAACGTTCAGTGTTATATGCTCGGGATCATATTGCGTCAAATTTAATAAAACAGTTTAACTGGGAAAATGTTAAAAGAAATTATTTTATGCGGTCCTGTATTCAGTTCAAACTGTACTTAAATAATTATCACATCGGTGTTTTCATGATAGTATACAAAAGATATAATATCAGTGAAAAAATGTGTCACTCTGTCATCTTAAAATATTTTTTATATATATATACATAACTTTTGCACATAGGAATAAAACTGGGGGATCTTCAACAATGGTGCAGAGCACCGTTTGGTGCACAAGCAACTGTCAGTCTAGTTAGCTTGCTATTTGGATATGTTAATTAAATAACAGTTAAAGGGAACATGCAAGAAGCTTTTTTATTTTTTAACTGCTTAACGTCTCTTTACAGCGAGGTCTTTAGGGGCAAGGAATGGGAAGGAATTCTGCCATGGCCTTTTGAAGGAAGCATCCCAGAATTTGCCTGGAGTGATTTGGGAAACCATGGAAAACCTAAATCTGGAGCCCGGACGGGGATTCGAACCACCATCCTCCCGAATGCGAGGCCAGAAAGCTAACCGTTAAACCACCACGCTCGGTTGCAAGAAGCTAATGAGAAACACATACACACTTATCAGCTTTCACAGTTCACTAAGTTTTATTCTTCTGAAGTTACATAATCCCAAAAGCAAGCCACCAGACACTAAAACTAATCTTCGTCACCAAAGAAAGCAGTTTCGATTATAAATAAGGTTCGAAATAGTAACTTAAGCCCCGTGATTATTCATTAAACAATTGACGTGATATAGTACTGTAGCTGTTTACCATAAATTATATAGCAAACCATATCACTTAGAACAACATACGTAGTCTACAAAACACTTCTGCACTGTTCACATAATATTCTGTCCATCGGAACATCGGTGATACCGCGCTAAAGGGTTATTACAGCGCATACACGGAACATACACCCGCGACAACGACATGCTAGCTCCCACCAAATGCACTCCACCATACCTTAAGTATCACTCCGCGCTAGCTGACTGACTAACGCCAAAGACATTATAAGCACATCTGAGAGCACATTACCACCTTACAAAGTATACGTAATGTTCACTGTTTCGTCACAATGTACAGTATTAAGGGGACACAGTCGCGAACAGAATCCAAAAAATCGATTTTTTTATTTTTAGACTTGTTCAATGCTTCAATTATTTAGCTACAAAATGCCGTTTCTTTCATGCAAATTTGACGATTAGATTCGGAGTTATTAATTTTTTCGTGATGCGTGGCAATAGTGTGTCTGTATTTTAATGTACATTAGTTTCTCGTATGTAAAACTTTTAGTACAGATTTTTCTCAAAACTACATTTTTTGATCTTTTGGTACAGTTTTCTCAAAAACTAAGACTGATAAAGGCATCAGACTTTCAGCATCTCTTGTAAATAAAATGATGATTAATAAGATAAAAAATGGGACCTGCCATAACAACAAGAACAAACTAACAAGGTCCAAGGTATTTATAAAATGTTATATTTTTTTGTCTTTTAGAACAAAAAATCATTACTCATAAACTATATAAAATATATTAACAAATCTTTATGTGATTTGCAGAAGATGTTTTATCTGTATACTGCGAAAGTTTCAGGCCTGTATCTCCATTACTTTCTTCAGAAAGTGTACCTGAAGTTTGCTTGTTTTAACATTGTTTTCTTATGGGAGGTCCTTCGCGACTGTGTCCCCTTAACTTCTCTAAATATAACGCATTAACGACAGTAATAAATATATAAAACACTATGAACACACTCCGAAGTGTTTAGTTCATATCAATATCGTGGTGAGATATCCTTCTACGTTAAAATGTTGGTTTAGTCTCTCTCTCTCTCTCTCTCTCTCACACACACACACACACACACACACACACACACACACACTAAGAGCATATGCTACTTGTTTCTTAGCAGTTGCATTGAAGGTTGTTGTCTATTGATTTCGTTCAGACTTTACGAGGATTGTCACTTTTCTTTAGGTTTGTCTACTGTGTAGCTCTTCTTGCTTGCTTACTGGCGGATCGCTGGGTGGGAGGAGGGGTATGAGCGCAAGCTACGGGACTCTCCGCATGTAGCAGATCCTCCAATGCCCAAAGAACACCGTGCTCTAGTTGTGGGCGCCTTCTACTAATCGTGGGTGTTGTACGAAGTTGACAGATGGGGTGGTGCGTTAACAGCTCGTATGTAGTCAAGTGTTATCCTTGGCATAAAGTGAAATGCATACTGGTTGATTGCTAAACGGGTATAATCTTCTATTGATTTTTGAGCTTTTAAGTTTGTCAACAATGATCTCTGCAAACATCAAAGCTACTATCGATTTTATTTCCGTGCATAATTCAAAAACTATACGTCTACTTGTTATGGAATTGATGATACACTGTAGCTATTAGTCATTTTACTTCTCTTAAATCTTCCCTTACGCGAAGTTTGGTAACTATTATAATTATTTGTTTATTGTTTGACATTCCACATAATTATAGAGTGTAAATATCATGTAATTAAAGAAAACAAATATGAGATTACAACTAAATATATGGGAATGATTTAAGTATATAATATTAAAAGATCAAAACTGTACATACTAATTCTCAACGTGTTGAAAAGGTCATCGTCAAGTTGGTTAGTCAGTCCACACTTGCTAAACTAGGTTGTAAAATCTTTGTCCAATCTCCCTTGAATCCCCTCGTCCCCTCACGTAGCCTGTCGTGGCTTTCGCCTCGACATCCCACCCCCCTCACCCCGTGTGGCACGTAACCTTTTTCCATATTAATTCCAGAAGATTTTTTTTTCTCTTAATAGGCTATCCCTAAAATTATTGCATACATAATGAACACAACTGATATTTGCGTTACGTACTTTTCTATAACTATAAATGTTCTGATTGAAATGATAAGGTGGCTACATACAAGCCAATTTCGGTCCCAATCTACATGGACAATCCAGCAGGGGTCCTCCAAATTGCTGCGTCAATAGGCAAATGGGTGTGCTGCTTCCGATATCGGGAGATCGACAGAGCTCGAATAACAATTAACAGATTGTCCCTGCAGACAGGGAGCTAATTGAGACGTGGGTAGCGAGAGTGCAGCGATTGGGACAATTTCGACTCAGTAGGCTTGGAGCAGGGCGCGAGTGCGTTTCGTGCCATTAGTCGTGTGTGTCGTTAATAATGTTTAAAGAGAAAGAGGTTTGGACGAATGTTTTCAAAATTTATAAGAATATACCCCAATTGTGGGACAAAAACAACAAAAACTACATAAACCACAACATGCGAAAGAAGGCCTCCAAGTTTTACTCGAAATTTACAATGATTTGGATCAGGAAGTAACACTTGCAGTCTTTTTTCTTCCTTAATGTAGTGTTTTAGATATTTGTAGATGGCCCAACATGTTTCAGGTATGATGTCTGAAAGCATTTGTGGTGAAATCGGTGAACTAAATTTCATATCTTCATAGGTTTGGCAAAAATTGCAAAATTCTCTGGCACTTGTACTATCACGCATGAGGGCATATATATATAAGGGTCACTAAGTGGAGTATTTCTGCAAAACTTTCAGAATCTACTCTCAGAAAATTTATAAAATATGGCTTTAAGCTTATCAAAATGTTCATGTAAGATAACTTTTTTTTATAATAAAATCCATGTCTCCAATCAGTATCTTCTTTTTCTTTCAGTACAAATTGTAGTACAGGTTATTGTTAAAACGATGTCTACTTTTTGTTGCTTTGACATAAAAGGAGCCATTGTTTAGCGCTAGTAACTAGCGGTCATGCGATCACACAATGTAAACTAAAATTGGGAGCGAAATTGTGATGTGTGGAGTTAAGCCCCATATGATTGCCCTGCTGATTGCCTTTGCAAATTGGGACTAAATTGGCTAGTTTGTAGCCGCCTTTAACACTAGTCACTCTTGCAATTGATATATTATTGGGAAAACCTATTTCTCAGGGACAGTCAGAGATCCTTCTCTTCTTGAGATATTACTAAAAACATTATCTTTTGCTCATTCATCATCGTTCGTTAATTGGAAAGAATATAACAAACTATACCTGTAGCGTAAAAAAACTAAGAAGAGCTGCATTTGTTGTTTTCTTTTGCTGCAGTTCTTTCACCTATCTTTCTACATTGCCAGGGAATGATTCTTCGTCCTGTTTCGATGGATTCCGGACAGTGAAAACACGTTGAAAAAACATTTTAGAAAAGCGTCGTAAAGTTCATCGTACAACACTACTTCAAACCACACTTTGAACTTGAAATAACACTATGATTGTCCTTAAATTCAATAGATAGAACAAAATTAAAATTAGTTTATCAACGAGCGGAGTGGTCACATGAGGGCGTTCTTGATCGAAAGAGCTTTATTTCAAACCATCAACACAATTCGAAATGTCACTGCCTTGGAAAACCCCGGGTGACATCTGTAAGCTTTTTGAGTCTGTCTAATGCTTTCGAATCGTAATGTCGGCTAGCTTCCTTATATGCCCCTGCCGCCTGCAGACCAACGCTAATAGGCCTCATTGTTAGTACATCGGATATCTAAATTACATACTACGGAGATAATTAAATGACGGAAATAAATATCCACATGCTGTTGTGTGTTTCGTAACTTATTTTACCCGTGATAAAATATAGGAAAGATAAGCTTCGCTTGGACCCTCCCCCCCCGTTTTTCTCTCTCTTTCTCGTAGCCCAGCGTAGCTTTTGATGAGGAACTCCGCAATCACAGAGTGTGGTGAGGGTGCCAC
This sequence comes from Vandiemenella viatica, assembly GCA_031002005.1. NCBI lineage: Eukaryota > Metazoa > Arthropoda > Insecta > Orthoptera > Morabidae > Vandiemenella > Vandiemenella viatica. The sequence goes on along the minus strand of JARYHS010008074.1, from coordinate 337,868,204 downwards.
TATTTAAGCATACTTCTATACCTGGCATATACAGTTGTAGTACTGTTCAATGTTCTGTAATGTATTACAGGAAATTGTGCAAAGTACTTGCGCCATTGATAATATATTTAGAGCAAAGATTCTGATTTAAAATTGTATCATATTCGGGAGGACGCAGGTTTAAATTTCTGTCCGGTCAGCCACATTTGGGATTTTCCATGGTTTCCCCAAATTACTCCAGGCGAATCCGGGAAGGGTTCCTTCATAACCATCACCGAATTCTGTCCCGTTTTCTTCCCCCAGTCTTCTGAAGTGACTGATTTTTTTTCTATTTAGTTTTAATAGTATAATATCTACTATCAATTTTACTCAGGAATTTAAATTTAATGAAGGAGGGACACTGAAAATTAATGAGCCATATGGGAGGTTACAGTTTAGACATTTTTCAAGCTGATACAATAGAAGGGTAGCGTGTTCGTGAATAATTATGAAAACAGATGAAGCAGCATGGGTCCTTAAAATAACGGAAGGTATATGTATGCTTACTGAGGTTTAATGCACCAGGTGCAGTACTTTCACCTCGAACCATCCTGTAAAAGAACATTCCAAACAGTATAAGTTGACATTCATGGTATCAGTAAGTCAACATGTGGTGATTCAAAATGTGCCTTTAAATTCGAACGACAACATGCAGACTGCCATAATCTTATTTGTAAAGAAGGAAGGGTGATCTCGTATTTCTATAACATGTGTTTGAATCCCACATTAAACTAGCCCACTTAGTATCCTATATTTTGAAGTGTTTGGTTAACATATTTTTTCCTATTATTTTTTATACGACTCTTTTTGCTTATTTATTTAGAAGAAGATGGCGAGCTTGTGGAAAGATACATAAATAATCATTTACGAAGAAGTGTGGATAAACAACATTATCACCCTTTACTATCTATGTAATAACACTTTATATCACATGGTAAATAGTAATTTCCCAGTATAATATAATCTGTCAGTATAACACTGTATTAGGCAAAGCAGAAGGAATGAATCTGAAATGTAGCAGCATTGCTGAATCTGTAGAGAGAAATTAGAAAGTTAAAACGTGACTGAGACTGCAGTATTATACTTACGAATTTATACATCTATTTTCCTTATGGAACTTATGTAATAAATAAACTAACAGTACATGAATTGTGAAGACAGTATTAAAACTATTTATAAACCTCCATATAAATTCAAAATTAGGTATTCTATTGCGATCAAACGGGCGTCAATCCTTAAGCATAATACCACGAAAATTTTATTCAGTCAGGTAATTCATTTGTATTTTAATTTGAATAAAGCATTTCAAAATATTGTCATCAGCTACAAAAAAAATTGCTTTATTATAAAATAACTTTTTTAGTAATCTTCTTTATACCGGGTGAGTTTTTTATCTTGAGACAACTAAATATCTCGAAAACTACAAATCCGATCAAAAAAAGTGGGTAATAAAAATTGTTCGTCTCGACGGGGGACATCCGATGATACCAAATTTGACTCCCCACCCCCACCCCCTAGGGGTGGGGGAAGGGGGAGAAAAAAAACTTAAATAGGAACCCCCATTTTTTATTGCAGATTCTGATTCCCCGGAAAAAACTACCCCTATTTCACCCCCAATTCGAGTCATTTTGGTCGATAGATGGCGCTGCAATCGACAAAAATCAAAATAAGCAAAAATTCATTTAAAAATGAGGATATCTCGTGAAATACACATCAGATCAGCAAAATACAAGTTAATGTGATTGATATTTTTCAAAAACTATTCAATAACACCACCCACCTCCAAACTTGAGGGATGGGAATGGACATTATTTCAAAATGCACTGATGCAAATTCTTTAGCAGATAGCGAAAGTCAAACATTACTTTTTGCGTTACCCAGGAACAACGACGTGGACGTAGTAATTTTCTGTTCCCTTGGGGTGCTAGATTTAGGTGAGTCCCCTCGCCTCTCACCATCGGGGTGCTTGTTTTTGGTGAGTCCCCTCGCCTCTCACGTGTTTGTTTCTAACAACAATTCTAAAGCAAGTGCTCGAAAATATCACCACCGACATCGATGCATTTATTTACCCGCTCTTGGAATGATTCGACGCAACTAAGAAGCATATCCGGCGTGATTTTTTGACAAGCGTTGGTAATTCGTTCAATCATGTTTTCAGGCGTTGTTGGCACTTCACTGTAAACTTCATTCTTCAAGTATCCCCATAAAAAAAAATCAGGCGAAGTGAGATCTGGTGATCTTGCAGGCCACGGCACTGGACCTCCTCTTCCGATCCATCGACGATTGTACAGACGATCTAACACTTCCCGCGATCTTACAGCAAAATGTGCTGGACAACCGTCATGTTGAAACCACATTGTTTGTCGCACGTCTAAGGGTACGTCTTCAAGCAATGTTGGCAGTACGTCCTCTAAGAGTTGTTGATATTTCTCCCCATTGAAATGTCCATGGATAAAATGTGGACCAATAAGTTTGTCCCCAATTATCCCACACCAAACATTTACATTCCACGGACGCTGATGTTCAACTTGGCGTAACCAATGCGGGTTTTCCACACTCCAATAATGCATGTTGTGTCGATTAATGGTGCCGTGGTTAGTAAAAGTGGATTCATCCGAAAACAGTACTCGAGCAAAGAAATGGGGTTCTTCTTGTATTTTCTGTAGCGACCATCGGCAAAATGTCAATCGATTATCGAAATCATTGCCGTGAAGTTCTTGATGCAACGAAACATGGAACGGATGGTATTTTCTACGATGCAAAATCTGACAAACACTTCCCTCCTGAGTGAACTGTTGGATAATACGGTAAAAAGAAGCGCGCGATCGAGGCTGGTCTGGAAAACGATGAGCATAAAGATCAACAGCATTATCGATATTCTTGCGACATTCTCCATAAATGTAGACCATTTCAATTTTTTCTTGCAACGTTATAGCCTGCATTCTCATTGACACGTGCAACAGAACGAAGTAAATAAATCAGAGATGTTATGAACGCTATGAAAGTACATCAAGTAATGAGAAAACTCTGAGAAATGAGCGACGATGTGAACGCAATGGAAGTACATCAAGTAATGAGAAAACTCTGAGAAATGCAGCGCCATCTATCGACCAAAATGACTCGAATTGGGGGTCAAATAGGGGTAGTTTTTTCCGGGGAATCAGAATCTGCAATAAAAAATGGGGGTTCCTATTTAAGTTTTTTTTCTCCCCCTTCCCCCACCCCTAGGGGGTGGGGGTGGGGAGTCAAATTTGGTATCATCGGATGTCCCCCGTCGAGACGAACAATTTTTATTACCCACTTTTTTTGATCGGATTTGTAGTTTTCGAGATATTTAGTTGTCTCAAGATAAAAAACTCACCCGGTATATAAATCCTAGGTGTACGTAAACTGCATCATCATGGAAAAACCACTGGACAAATTCAGGCCATATTCACACGAAATGTTATTTTTTTTTTAATGGCTTTAGCCAAAGGCTAATACAGCCAATAACCTCATACAATATGTTCGAATTAATTTTAAATTACACCTTTAGAACACTTAATATACAGGGAGATTATCTTGACCGATTTCTTGCTCGGAGCTGAGAGAGATTGCATCAGAGAAGTTATATCAGTTATATTTAGTCCATCTTCTAGCAGTTGTTTCCTCGCTGATTGATGTTGCTTGCAGCTCAGCATGAAGTGATAAATATCCTCTACAGAATCACACGATGGGCACATCGGCGAATCCACCAGCCGCATGAGGTATTTTTGCCACGTAATAAAGTGTGTCCTGTCCTAAGTCTGTTCATTAAAGTAATTTCTTTCCTGTTCATTTCTAGTTGAGCGTACCATGGCTCGCTTACTATGTTGTTGCAGATGGCTCGATACCAAAGTCCCTTTCCCTGGCAGTCGGCAAACCATCTCTTCTCCCACTCAGCCTTAACCATGTCGGTAACAATGGCCTTGAAGTCTGTATAGGGTACCGAAACTTTTTCTGTTTCGGCAGCAGTAAGGTGGTGACGTGCTGTTCTGTCTGCTGCCTCATTTCCCGACACCCCAACATGGCTCGGTACCCACTGGAACTGCACTTGTATTCCTTCTACCAATAACTTCTGAAGTTCCCTGGCTATGTCATAAACTAAATAGTTCCGGCATCTTCCTTTTGACAATTCCATTATTGCCTGTAGGGCATTTCTAGAATCTGTACAAATCACTGTATTTGAATGAGCTGTCGAATGAATGTATTGCAGCGCTTTTAGAATGGCATAAAGCTCTGAGGAGAACGTCGAAAACTGTCTTGGTAACCTGTAAGCTTCGTGAACGCAGTGACCAGGATCTACAAATGCAGCAGCGGAAGCCTTTCCTTTTTCCTTTGAGCCGTCTGTAAAAATTTTGTGCCATGCCTTCCATCTCGAGTTCAGTGCTTCTAGTGTGAGGCACTTCAGTTCTTCCTCACTGTGATCTTTTTTCATTAATCGGTCTGTCATGAGGTAAATGTGGACTAGAGGAAATAGATCTGACCGTTGTCATAGTTGTTTCCTCACTGTATGACTCATTGATATCTGAACTGTAAATAGCCCACTGAGCTGTTGTTTGAAGGAATCCACAAGTGAAGGTGTTTTGTGATACTTAGATAGGTTCCAAGATTGCTCATGAGCAAGAAGCTGCACTTTTCTTATTAGTGGATGTCGTTTTGGTGGAACAAAACTCTTAGCCAAAAATTCATTCCCACTTTCTTTCTTTTTAGGTCTAATGGAGGAGTTGCTGTTTCTACCTCCATTCGCAGCAACGGGAAATAGTTTTTAAGGAAACCGCCCTACCACCCCTTAAAGCTGCCGATTGAATGATGTCTAACTTTCTGAAGGTAGAAATTGACGCCAGTTTCGTTAGAGAAATCCCCCATATTCGAGTCTGCTCCTCAGTAAGCTATAATAAATGTTTCTCAGGGGTCTGGGATCCGTGGCCCCAGCTCAGAGCTGCTAGGGCCTTGAGGATATTTATTCGCTGTATGGATGATTGTTTTAGTTCTGTATATGTCTTCGCCATGAGAGTTTAGTGTCTAACCACATACCAGAAATTTTACTTCGGGGACTACTTCCATAGTACATCCACCTATTGTAATTTTAAAGTCATTATTCTGAAATTGTCTTTGTGAGAATACACTAACTTGCTTTTATCTACCGAAAGCTCTAGGGCCTCTATCTTTCAGACAGGTTTGTACCTCATTTAACTGAGGTTTCGAGCAATTTTTTGCATTTTGTTTTGTCAGGATGAGAAACATAGACCACAAATCATCAGCGTATTGAAGATAGGTTACAAATCCTCTCAGGCTATTGCAAACTTTCAAGGTATAAATGTCAAATTAGAATAGGGACTCATTGGGTCTCCCTGAGGCAAACCTTGGAATACATGTCGACTGAAGCAGTCACCGCATAAAGTAGAGATAAAGTGTACTCTGTGAGCCAGGTAATGAAAACACCATGACGAAAGTTTTTTCGAGAGTCCTATATTTTTTCATTATTTCCCTAAGTATGTTGATCTGCACATTATTGTAGGCTTCCTTGATATCCCGAAAAGCGGCAAGAAGGAAGTTTCTCCCTAACAAAAGTAAGCTGTATGTCAGTAATTAAGGTGCTTAAATTGTCGATGGTGCTATACCCTTTTGCGGAATCCCATCATTCGATCACTAATCAACCTATGATGTTCCATATGCCATTCAATTCTGTTTTTTAACATCGCACTCATCAGCTTTGCCAAACATTGTAGAAGAGATATAGGGCGGTAAGAGGAAACGTTATTTTTGTCCTTGTTAGGTTTGCCACAGGTATAATTATAACATTTCTCCACTGTACTGGGACAAACGTAGCTGCCAGCATGTCATTGTACAGTTGTAGGAGCACCTCTTTCGCCTTTTGCGGCAGGTTGTAAATCATGGAGTAAGTGATCTTGTCCATTCCTGGTGCATTGCCTTCCTTCTTCAAGGCACAGACCAATTCTGACATAAGAAAGGGTGGTTCCCCCAATCTGGTGGAATTAGCGTTAGAATCGTTTCCTGATTCAGATTCCGTATTTAATGGGACGAACGGAGGCGCAGTCTTGCTTAGAAATAGTTCAGCTGCTTCGTTATCAGTATTGACCCAGTTAACAACCGTCCTGTCGCCCTTGTACCAACGTATCTTCCTCCACATCTCTTGGGAAGAGATACCATACGAAATGCTAGAGCAAAACTTTTTCCAGCCTTCTCGTTTTGACCGTCGAATAATTGCTCTTGCCTCAGCTTGTCCTTCGTTTGAGCAATATAAAGTTTTCTAAGGTTGGAGTCGTGTCTATAAGTTTTAGTAGCTAGGCGTCTCAAAGCGACGGCCTCTAGAGCAGTCGCTGTTCCACCAAGGTTTTCTGCTATCAGGTTTCTTTATTCCGAAGTTTGCCATTGGTATACACTCTTCTGCACTCCTGACTATAACATCCTCAAATTCGTTGTAACGGACCTGCAAGTCAGTTGAGGATTCAGAAATCTGACCCAGCCGCATGTGGACTTTTTCTTGATATAGTTTCCAGTTCGCTTTCTGCAATTCCAGCGTCTCATTTGGGTGTTAAAGTTTTGCCGTAATGACGTGTCATAGTTGTTTTAAGAACGAAGTGATCGCTACCTAGAGTATCTTTTAAGATTTCCCACCTCGATCTCAGCAACAGATTAGCTGATATGATTGAGATATCGGGGGAAGAGTGCCTCTGATATGGAGAACCAAGTCTTGTTCCATGTTGATTATTGAGCACTGATAGTGAGAATGATGTGATAGCTTGAGCCAGCTCTTCTCCCTGCTTGTTTGCTTGAAAATCATGCACAGTGGATGATGAGCATTAAAGTCTCCTCCCACAAAGCTATTAGGTGGAAGCTGATTAAATATTGCAGTCCAATTTTCTTCGCTCATGTTAATTTGGGGCTGGCTTATATATGACGGAGGCCGCTTGGATAGGTCCATCGTAAGAGAGGTCTACAGAGAGCATTTCTACGTTTTCAATTGGTGCCGCTAATCTACGCACTGAACTATTAATATGGCTTCTCACCAAGATGGCAACACCCCCGTGCCCATCATCTCTGTCTTTCCGAAACACATTAAAATTCTTGATGTTTATGTTCGACGAGCTGCGCAGCCATGTTTCCGATATAAGGACTAGGTCGGCCTTATGTTCTGTTATGGTTCTTTGAAATTTGTCCCATTTTGGTAATAGGCTACGTGCGTTCCACTGTAACACTGTAAATTTAGTCCTTCTAGCCATTTTTAATTAACAGATTTGCAGCCTCCGATGTGGTTCCACTTGGCCCCATTTCTTTAATTTCTTGAAGCACTTGTCGAAACGCTTCGTCCTGAATTTTCTTCACTGTGGTGGCTGCCACCTTGCCTTTCATCTGTTGTGCTATCAGTTTGACCACTATTTTGACTATTATATTAACGATGTCTTCTCCTGCCTCTCTGCTAGTTTGTTCTTTGCTGGTTACTTCTTCCGTTTGGGTAGCGATAGATTCCTTGGGAGTACTGACGGTATTTTGGCAGTGCTCCCTGACTTGCTTCATTCCCTGTGGCATCGTCACCGCGCTGTACCTTTTACTCTGTATAGCTGGGAATTTCGCTGCCTTGTATTGGTAACTTTGCAGTATACTCCTCTTGTTATCCGTCGCCATTTTTGCTTTGTCCTCTTCTTGTCGCTTCCGTTCGAGGCATTTCCTATCGTTGGCTTGTGGTTACCTCCACAGTTTACGCATTTTTGGAACTCATTTGAGCAGCTGGCTATGTTGTGTTCCCCACCACACTTCATACATCTTTCTTTTCCTTTACAGAATTTGGCCGCATGACCAAATCTATAGCATTTGAAGCACTGCGTTACTGGGAATATGTAGGGAGCCACCTTGAATCTCAGGTAGAAAATCTCGATTTCCTCTGGCAGATTTGGCTATCAAAGGTTATGAGCACAGTTTGCAGGGGAACTGTTTTCCACCTTGTCGTCATTGAATATTTTCTTGGTAATCGCCGTACATCGATAATTGGTGCCGACGAAACAGCGTTAATCCTTATTTCTTCTTCTGTTAGGTCCGTAGGCACAAACTTGATTATCCCTTTCCGTTCTACTCGGTTAGCCGGTATATAAGCCTGCAGACCCAAGGATTGAAGAAACATCTTGTTTTTCAACGAAGCCATTAGCAGTGCTGGCATTCAAAAATTCCATAGACATTCTGTTTTTCCCCAGTTGATTGAGTCGTTTCAGCCAGTGACCTTGTTATAAAAATTTTCCCCAGCTGAATTGGGTGTAGAGAAGCACTGTCTGATGCGTTCTCGATTATAACCATATATGGACCCTCTGCATGGTCATTATAAAGCCTCTTCCGCATTGCCGGCGCGGGGGGGGGGGGGTTACCGCTTGACTGCTTCTTCTCTTACTTGGCTTGCCTGACTAGTTGTCAGATGGTTAACCTAAGGTGTTCAACGGATGGCCTCCATCTCCTGACGCTCCACTGGGATTTGTTTGTGGTGGGGTCGCTAGGCTGCACGCTACCTCCTTACCTCTGCTAGGAATCAACTCAGTGATCATCGGTTCTTCAATTTTCTCTTTCGTGATGATTCTCCTGTCTGCAGCTTTACGTTTCTTCCTCAGATTGTACTTTTCTTCTTCATCGGTGTCGTTTAGGTTTGCCTCCTTTGTCTTCCTCGCTGTCTCCATCATCTCTTGGTCACTCTAGTACACGGTATACGCCTCTTCATTTCTCGGGTCGATTCCATCACTTGCTTCTGCCATTTCCTCTCGCCCTCCCGGCAGAAGGGTCCGACGAGATGAGCTCAGCCACGGATGTATTAAGACAGTTAGGTTGTCTTCTCTAGATGAAAATTACTATAACTGTCTACTGATTCACCAAAAGTTCTGTGAATATAACACGACCGCAGTTAGCACAGTTGATAGTCGCCGGAAGATGAGTCCGCTTCGCTGCCACTAACACTCGCGCAGGTAAACACGTCTAACTTCCTCACTCTATCACACCGCTTCCACGAAATATTATTGACGTGACGCGAAAGGTTGTGTATTGAGCATTCCAACAGGTGGCGCTGGAGTGTGGTTGGCATTTCGACTGCGAGAAAGCTATAGTATCAATAACCTCAGTGAGTCATCATGGATGATGCGGTTTACTCATACATCTTAGATTTTATATATAAAGCTGGGGAGCTTTCTGGCAGTAGAAATATATACCAGAGTAATTATTTAAATTTTGCGATTCTATACAGGTCTTTATATCGTAGTTTATAACGGATGTTTCAAAAATGACTGGTATATTTGAAAAATAAAAAAAAAACTAAACGGGCAGCGATAGAAATATACCTTTTGTTGCAATATGCTTGGGACAACAGTAAATTTTCAGGCAGACAAACTTTAGAAATTACTTACAATTTTCAAAAACAAATGGCGCTGCACGCTATTTGAAAGATATAGAAGTAAACGCAGTTTTGTGAGTTCGCCATTCTATAAGTCGTCTTTCTGCTGTAAGCGTGTACTGTACACAGATTGCAAGTTTGCTGTGAATAAATGGTGGAAAATATCGTACTTTAGATTTTTCCAGACTGTAGCGCCATCTGTTGTTGAAAATTGTAACTAATTTCGAAAGTTTGTCTGCCTGAAAATTTACTGTTGTCCCAAGCATATGGCAACAAACGGTGTATATCTATCGCTGCCCGTTTATTTTTATTGATTTTTCAAATATACCGGTCATTTTTAAAACACCCGGTATATACATGCAAATGAAGAAATCTGTTCGCACACCGGCCAGGCAGCATCATTTCAAATATTGCTTTGCAGAAAAGCGATGTGGACAATATTGAAGGGTGTGAGGTACACAACCTCACGAATTGTTAAAGTTATTATTATAAGAAAAATTTGTTATTAAATAATTATGATTCTATATCTTAACTTCGGAAATTTAAGTTTCAAGGTCAGAGAATGTCGAGCCTGAGAGAACAAGATCTCTGATGACGTGTAGATGTTAAAAAGATAGCTTGAGAAGCACGAATAAAGTCGTTCCATAATCCTTGTGGAGGAACGCAAAATTGTAATTTAACATTAAAAAGGATTAGCCCGAGGACAAAGGAGAAGTGTAATTGTACAAATGGACTGTAAATATTGTGTTGAGATAGAGTAATGTTTATAAAGAGGATGCCACAATATAAGTGCATAGTAATTGTCATTGTGAAAGTGTAATAAACTATTTCAGTCCATGTTTGAAAAATAATTGATTTTATTTAAAAGATAATTTACTTTCAGTCATGGTTTTGAAGCCAGTAATGGATTGAGAAGATAAATAAAGTTACTGTAGTACTGATCCGATACTGTAAATTGTAAAATATAATTGTGTTAATTTAAAAATAAGGAGGAAAGCTTACAAGGTTACCTGTGAGCCATCGACAGACATATAAGCTTTTCCATAATGGTGGTTTCAAGAGTGATTAAAGCGCTGCTTACAATATGAATTCAGAAAGAGAAGATCCAAGAAGATGGAAAATACAGGCAGGGTTGCTCCTCCGGTTTAACTTATCCGGCCAATATTTCTTTGATATTTTATCTCCGAATTAACAACACAAATCAAATTCCGCGGGGACGAAGTGGTGGGTGCAGTTAGTATTTACTTTAAAATTCTTCATTACAAAAAATGTGCAGTTTTTTTATGGTAAAAATGTGTAATGAACTAAAATGAAAAAGCGTAGGGACTACATCGCCACTAGCACTGCAATCTCCGGTCTGCATAATGAAGGTTACGTTGAGTCGACAACGTGGTAATTAGTGGACAAGGAAGGTGCTGATAATGGGCCGCCATCCTTAGATCTTAGCCAATACAGACGCGTAACGAAGTAATTTGCTGACACTAATTTATTTTTTGTTATTCTTCTACTCGTCGAATTTTGCTATCTTATGACCATGAAAAGTAATCCTGTGCATTCATCTCAATGTTTTTTTCCTTGACTTCCAAGCCTCTTCACACCAGTTTTCTCCTTTCTTGGATCCAGATATCATTACCTTCTAGTGGAAACTCTAGAAATTTTATATTAATCTTCCGAACATTGTCATATATTTCTTTTACTCCTTGTACCCTTTGGTTGCCATTCTTACACTTGCAAAGGTGGTTGAAAATTATTTTTGTATGTCTGCTGCTATCCGTTATCATTATGTGACCAAAATACTGATTCTTCTCTTTTTCTTGTCTGACGTCCTTTCATTTTCTTCCTCCATGTATTTATCTTGATGAATCGAATATGTTATAGTTGAATATTGCGACGCCTTTGAAACTTTATTGAGGGTGATAAAAGCAATAAGGCCGGTTACACACTGGGCGGTTTCGGCCGCGGTGGAAATTTTTCCGTCGCCGTCGTTCCAGTAGTGGCGCGAGGGATCAAATGGTAGCTTGCACACAGGGCGGAGAGGAAAATCCGTGGCTGAGCTGCCGACGCCGACCCTGGCAGCGTAGGGGTAGCGTGCTTGCTTCTCGTTGCAGGGGTCGCCGGTTCGAGTCCAGCCTAGGGCATGGGTGGTTTTAATTAAGAGTTGTGTTCGTCTTGTGTCGTACTTACAATTTAGAGAAAATAATCATACTCATAAGAAATCTGTACATTGTGAGAGAAACAAACACATTGAGTTGGCTGAATGGCTAACACGGCCGCTGCCGTCAACGGCAGGTATGCAGCCGCGTGCTGCCACTACATTTAACGGTAGATTATAAATCAAAATTCCGTCTGGAACAACTGTTGATGTTACTGTTTTCTTTATTTCCATACGCGTTTCGCCCTTATGGTGTGGGGCATCGTCAGTGGCTGTGAATTTATTTTTACATGTGATATGTTACATTTGACAGAGGAATTATAAATTATTATGTACATATTTAGATTGTACTTACCATCACCCTACCTGTAAGTACAATGTAAATATGTATATAATAATTTATAATTCCTCTGTCAAATGTAACATATCACATGTAAAAACAAATTCACAGCCACTGACGATGCCCCACACCATAAGGGTGAAACGCGTATGGAAATAAAGAAAACCGTAACATCAACAGTTGTTCCAGATGGAATTTTGATTTATAATCTACTAGCTGACCCGGTCACGCGTTGCTGTGACTTAGTAATTATAGTACGTTGGATTAATGTTATTCTAAACTTCCTAAAGTAGTCAAATTAATATTCACTAATAAAGACAAAACATTGTAGTCGATTTGTAAATTCAAATGTAATTGGTAAATAATTACGGAGAGTTGAAATTAAGGACAAACGATCATAAAAAAATTTAATTTCCATTTTATCACAAATTACTTAATTGAAATTACATAAAAATTGATATTTATAAAAATAAATAAATTATTTTTATTTATTTATATAATTTATTTATTTATATTATTTATTTATTTATTTATATAAACTAAAATTTCTGTTTTATAAATGAGTCCTATGAAGTTGATTTTTAAACATTTTTAACAATTATTTTCATTATTTTAAATTATTACAATTTATAATTTTAATTTATCTAAGCGCTAGTTGGTGCACAATATTTTTAGTTAGCCTGTCTTTTACTAATACAAATAGGTTTAATGGTTTCTCTCCACGTGAGCAGGCGACATATTGTTGCCCATGGGAGAAACACGTTTTTTTCAAATCCAAGCCGCAAACGGACATTGTTTGGTCTTGTGACTTATTTATTGTCATAGCGAAAGCCAAACGAATCGGAAATTGAAGCCTTTTCAATGGTATTGGATATTCTGACTGTATCATTGGAATACGTGGCAACAGGACGATTTCTCCTTTAAACATTCCAGTCAAAATAGTTGTTTCAAGAACATTTCCGGTGATCCTTTTGATCACTAAACGTGTACCGTTGCATAATCTAGGTGGATTCAAATTACGAAGAAGAATAATCGGTGAACCAATCATTAACCGGAGATTGTGTGGCAGCATTCCTGTTATATCCAAAGAGTTTAAAAACTCATTTGGAAAATTTACGGCTTCATTTTCATCTGCAATAGTATCAATTGATTTAAAAGACATCAGATCACCTGGCAACAACTGTCGTATCTGGAAGTTAATTTCGATGACATCAACAATTTTTGCTGCCAAAATAGCACGATTACTGATCCAATTATGATCTAAGTAATTATTTGATATATACAGGAACACACGCTGAGTTACTTCATTTCTGAGTGAACAACAGTGCATAATTTGTCTGGCAATTTGATGTAGTGATTTTGAGTGTAGTGAAATACTTCTTCCACCAACCTATTTGAGTCGGAAGGACAGGAAAGATAAAATTAGAGAAATCAGGTGCCGGACTGATTCTTATATGAATTCTTTTTTCCCTCGTACCATTAGGGATTGGAATGCACAGCAAAGAGATTAGCTTTGGTGCTGAGCATCCTCTGCCACCCACAATTTTGTGAATTGCAGAGTATATATGTAGATGCAGATTGTGTATTTCGATGCAGTTCAATTTCATCTTTTCGAATATCCAGCAATTGCTTACAAAATACTTGTGCCGATGGATCATTTTGCAACTGTACTCGCATGTTCATGGTCAATCAAAGTGTTTCGACATTCCGCCATAAAAACTATTGTTTTAAACATACGTTAATCTCATCGGCAAAAAGTAGAGCGAGGAATCACTGGTATAGTCTGTCGGAAGCCACCAGATTCTTGCATAGGCCTACGACGCTCAGCTGTCCTGATTTTTTTACTTCCTTACTTGCCACGATTTGTGTTGCTGATTGATGAGCTCTCTCGTCGTGCGTCGTGCCTCTCTGCTACCCGCATTGTCGAGGTTAGATTCTTTGGCGACATTTCACTAAAAAATATTTTAATTACAACAAAAAGTGCCTTTCTGAAACCCTTAAAATATGACACTATAATACAGTGATGAAACCGAAATTTTTGGGTCCATTGAAAAATACAGTAAAATGGAAGTTAAGAACTATTGAGGAAATATATAATAACATTGAAAAATAACAGAAAAAGAAGAATTATATATTTTTTGATACATTTATAGCATGGATGACACCAGGCTTCAAGAGGTTTAGAAAGATTTGAAACGAAATAATACCAGTGAACTGTATGGAAGGAAAATTTTTCTACAGCAGATTTGAATATGGCAGGATTCAAAGGTAGAGAGGAGTGCAATAATGAAGGAGTACTGGGGAAGAAGAAAGAAAAAAAAACAACAGGAGAGGAATTTAAAATGACACTTGCTCTCTAGCTGACCATAACAAAAAGAAGAAGAAAAATGATAAGCAAGCGAAAAATACTTACACGATTCGAATTTATCGTAACGTTTTCTTCAATGTTATATTCATGTGTGTAATTACTTTGTCGTTAGGTATAATGACACACAAACGATGAACAACAATACGCTATAATTATAACACAATACACAGCACAATTAAAATTGAAGAAACTCGCACATATGGCATGGAATAGACTGTAGCATAAATAAATCGAAATACAACCCCATCTACTGGATGGTTCGATAAATTAACACACCGCCATCTGTTAGGAATAAACTGTAGCATAAATAAATTGAAACAGAACTTGATCTACTGGATGATTACCCAACCTAGCTAACCAAGTGTTGTATCGATAAGTTAACACATCGCCATCTGTTAGAAACTTATGGAACTATAATAATAATTTTGT